>JAMAKT010000078.1:0-163134 GCA_023628415.1 Hypoxylon sp. PDH2405 | reverse complement strand
TAAACGTAATAAACGTAATAAATATAAAAGTAAATATATAAATATTTAAATAAATAAATTAATAAATAATTAAATAATTAAATAAATAAATAAAAAATTAATTAATTAAATAAAATAAGAAATTATTTTTTTATAAATTAATTCTTTTTTAAAAAATCATTTTTTAAAAGAGAATAATTTTTTTATTAAAAATTATTATTTTTATTTTAAACCATAATTATGCACGGAATAATGTCACACAATTATTATATGCATTTAATCGGTGTAATTACTAATAATAATCCTTAATTATAAAACTTAATTAATTATTATTAATTATAATAATTATTATTATATTTAATTTAAATTATTCCTTAAATCTTTACTTTATATAATTTTAATATAAATTAACTTTAATTTATAAATTTAAAAGAATATTTAATTAAATTAAACCTTTATTTTTATAATATATTTTTTAAAATAAAGCCGTTAAAACAAATTTTATAATTATCTTTTAATTTCGTTTAAGTTTTTAATTATTTTAAATTACTTTCAAATCATTCCTTAAATTTTATAACTATTTATTTAATAATTTTCTTTTAATATTCACTAATTTTAACGCTTTACGAAATTAATTAAACGTAATATTTAATAAGGCTTTTATAAAACCATTAGCTAACATTTCTTTAATATTAATATATATCACAATAATTAATCCTTTTAAATGTTTTTGCTTTAACTAATAATTATAAATATTTATATATTATAAGTTAGTTTTTAATTTTTTAATTTTTTTAATTATAAGTCGTATAATTTATAGATTATTATATTTAATTAAAAGTTTTTTTAAATTAAAAAAAACTCCTAATTTAATAATTAATTAAAATTAAAATAACCTTTTTTTAATAACTTAAAAAAAAGTTAAAAGCTTTGCTTTTATTATTAATGTAGTAATTGTTTTTTATTTACTAGCTTACTATTTTATTATACCTTTAAATAGCTTTATTATATATGTTTAAGAGCTTTTTTAATCAATTAAATTATTTATAAATAATACATTAGTTTAAACTTTAAAATTATCTTTACCCCTTAACTTTAATATTAAATAATAAGTATTATATAAGTATTAAATCATTTAATTAACAGCCTTATAATATTTTTAATTAAGATTAATATTAAATTATAATAATTAAAAGTATGCGAAGGTTATATTTAATTTTATAATAATTATTACGTATAGGATTAATTTAATTTTCTTTTAATATAAATTAATTAAAAATGCAAAAGTTATTTTATTATATAATAGTAACTTTTCTTTGCTTATTAAGTTTTTAACTTATTTAATACCTTTAAAAACTAAATTAGTAATTTTTTTAATGTATATACTTTAATTTAACTATATTTTTTTACGTTTTTAATCTTATATTATTTTAATCTTAAGGAATTATTATAAATTATTGCCTTTTATTAGCTAATATTATGCTTTTAATTACTTTATAAGTTCCTTTACAAAACTTTCCTTTTTTTTCTTATATATAATAATTATATTATTAATGTAAAAGAAAATTAACACTTTTTCACGATTAAAAACGTAAGGTTTATATGAAATAAAAGTAAATTTAATCTCTTATAAAATATTTATAAGCTTTTTTTACCATAATAATAGTAATTCTTACATTTTATATAAGGCTTTAATGATTTAAAAAATTATTTCTAACTTATAATACCTTAATAATATTTTTATATATATTTTATAATTAATAATAACATTTATAAATACATTTATAATATTATATTAAATTAATTTAAGGTTGAATTTAATTATAACAATTATTAAAGTTTTAAATGATTTCTTAACAAACGTTAAAGCATATATCTTTTTATTATTATATAATTATTAATTATTTTTAACTATTAAACGTATTTTATATTTAAGGAATTAATTATATTTATTTATTTTATATATATATACTTATATATAATTTAATAATTATATTTTTAATTACTTTTAAGTCGTTTTAGTAATTTTTATTTATATATGTATTTTTTAGTGAAATTATAAATACACACGCTTAGCTTTTTAAAATTGTTTTTTTAGGAAATATGTTTAAAAATTTTAATATGATTTTAATAAGCTTAGTAAATCTTTATAATAAAGCTTTTTTAATAATTTTAATAGTTTAAATAGTTTTGTTTTATTTATAAAATTATTATTAAATATATTAATTTATACCTTTAAGCGTTTTATATTAAATATAATATATTAAATTTCCATAATATTAAACATGCTTACTTAATTTTTCTTTATATTATAATGATTTTATTCGTTTTAAATTAAGCATAAAAAAACGAAATAAATGGAAATAACATTAATATAAAGTAAGGCTTAAAATATATAATCATATAAAAGTAATTAATCTTTTAATTATAATTTGTCCTTTTAATTATTATATTATTAATATAGCTTTTATTTTTATTTTATATAACCTTATTTATTATTTTTACCCTTATCGTTTTATTTATATTATATATTATTTTAAAGGTAATATTATTTATTATAAATAATAATAAAGCTTCGTTTTTTATAACATTAAATAAAAGGTTATTAATTAATATTTTATAAGTAAAGCGATTAATTTCTTTAAGATTATTTTTAAGCTTATTTAAGTTTTTTAAAAATGTTTTATTTTTATTAAAAATAATATTTCTTATAATTAACACTTTATTTATGAGAAAGTTTTAAATTTTATAGTTATTAATTAATTTATACCTTATTAAATACTTTATTTAAGCCTTAAGATTTAAGCGTTTAAGTTATTAGCTTTTCGTTTAAGCTTTAAAAGTTATGGTATATGTTTTATAATTATATACATATAAATAAGCTTATTAAAGCTTATTATCTTTTATTATTAATCTTATATATTATAATAAGTATATGTAAAAACAATTATAAAGAATATATTAATTATAAGCGTATTTTAAGGTTTAATTATATAAATAAACGGTAACTTTAATAATTTCCGGCTATAAAAACGTTAAAAGCTTAAAGCTAATACGTATTATACGTGCTTTTTCCTTAATCACATCCCTTAAGCGTTTTACGCCGTCGTTTTAAGCTTATAATTTAAGTATAAAGGGCTTTATTTACATTCCTTAATTTATTAAAAATTTAATAATTATATAGCGTTAATTTCCTTTTATTTCGCCATTATATTTTTATATACGTAACTTTATATTATATATATATAATAAGGTAATTAGCTATTTTAAATATAAGATAATTATTATATATAAACGGTTTTTAAAAGAATATTTAAAAATATATTTTAACCATTAATTTATAATTAATATAAGGTTTAAAAGTTTCTTTTTGTCGTTTTTATAGTTGTAAAAGTTAATAATTAAACATATTTTTAATTCTTTATTAATTTAATAAAGCTTTTAATATATTTGTTTCTTTATTTTATTTATTAAATATTTGTTACATTAAGTCATTATGGGTTTTTTAATAATTACTTTATTTAAATAGCCTTGTAAATATTTAAGGGCTTTTAAACTTAAGTATTTTAATTAAAAATATTATCGTAATTTATTTTCCTTTAAGAAAGTTTATTAAGTATATATATTTAGCCGTTTTTTTTTATGTGAAATGTTTTTATAAAAACTTTATTAAGAATATTTTTTAAAACAAATTAATTGTATTTATTTAATAATTAATAAATAATTAAATTATTGGAATATTTTAAATAAGTATTTTATTTCCGATTATTTTATTAATATTTTTATTCTTATAATTATTTAAGGTTAATTAAATTATAAATAAAGTTTTTATAATAAGTTATATTAATTAATTTAAGTATTTATTAATTAATAAGTTTGTTAATAAGTATATTAACGTTTTCGTATTTATTAATTAATATATAAGTTACTTTAATAATTATAAAGTTTTCGTATACTTTTTTATATTATAAAAAGCGCGATTTTTAATTAAAGATATATATTATTAAGCTTAAATTTAATATAATTAAATTTTTAAAAAGGTATTTAACCACTAAGAATATTATGCTTATTATTACTATAAATAATAAAGCGGTTAAGGTTAAATATATGTTTATTAAATAATTTAATTAACTTAATTTAAGATTTCCTACTTTTTTATTAATTTGATTAATTTTTTCTTAAAGATTTAATTATTATTATATATTTTATTAAACTAATTTAACTATATATTTTTATTACTTATATATAAAATCCCTTTTACTAAGGATTATATGTTAATAATTATTTAAATTATATAATTTAAAGTAAGTAAGGCATTTTTTTTTACTTAATAGCTTTAATTTTAATCGTTTATTTCTTTTTATATTAAATTTTAAACGTTTATTATTACCTTTAAATTTAAAGCGGCTTTTTTTTAATTTTTCGCTTTAATTACTTATAAATTAATCCTTATTATTAGCTTTATAAAAAGTAAGCTTAAATAAAGCCTTTGTATTTTTAAAACGTTAATTAATAAGCTATATTAATATATGCTTTTAAAAAGCATTCGTTACATTATAAAGCTTTAATATATTTTAATTAATTTAATTTTTATGGTTAATTTAAAAAGCCATAACTTAACTTTTTTTAATAATTTAAATTACTTTATTAAAGTTTTTAAACCATTAAATAATAAATTGTAAAATATAAAAATACTTTATTTTAATAAAGTTTATTACATTATTTTAAAAAGTTATTTATTTTTATTAATTTTTAAAAGCTTTTAATAAAGGCTTAATAATTAAACGATATTTTTTTTATGTGGTAGTTAACTTTTAAGCTTTAGTAATTTTTAAATAAGCTTTTATCGCTATAAACTAATTATATAGGTTATATTTAAGGTTATATGCGATTTTTTAATAAATTAAAATAATACTTTATAATATATATTCGGTAAGTTTTATTATAATAACTTAATAAGTAAAGTATTAATGTTTATTATTACGGAAAATGTTTATATTAATTTAATATAAAGCTTTATTACTTTTTAATAACTTAAAAGTGCTTATTAATGAGTTAATATAATTAATTACTTTTTTATAATTAATTATAAATAATAAAATTAATTATATTTCTTAAGTATTAATTATTTTTTTAGCGTAATTTTTTAATTTAATTTAAGTTAAAAGTGTTAAAAGGAAATATTTTAATAATTTATTTTTATTATTATTTATAAGGTTAATATAAATTTATAAGTTAAGGAATTTTAATTATAAAATAAATTTTAACTTTTATTACTTATATTAAATAAAAGATTTAAACATTATAATTAAAGAAATTAAGTTTATTATATATAACTTACTTTAATTAAGGCTTATTATAATTAATAATACATAATTAAATAGCTTTAAATTAATTAATTAAGTGTATAAAACTTTTAATTATTATGTAATTATTATATATATTTAATTAATATAATTACTAATAATAATCCTTAATTATAAAACTTAATTAATTATTATTAATTATAATAATTATTATTATATTTAATTTAAATTATCCCTTAAATCTTTACTTCATGTAATCTTAGTATGGATCAACCCTAATCCGTGGATCTGAAGGGATATCCAATTAGATTGGACCCTTATTTCTGTGACAAATAATTCTCTCCTTTTTAAAATCATTCTCTTATACCTTATGTTCCCGTTATAGTACCCAGCATGTAGTCTGCACTGCTCCACTCTAATGCAACTGGGAAATAGATCAGAGAATCAATCCAGCTATAACCCAGGTCGCAATGACAGTATCCTACCCTCAGCTTTCTAAAGCTGCTTTTTATGATCGCCACTACATCTGTGCGATTGATTGGGGGCAAGGAAGCCAGAGTTCGAGAAACTTTCTATTCGTCCAACCAGAGGCGGCATAGGAAGAATGTTGTAATATTTTATGAGTAATCGGTAGCCGCGCGCCTGCGAGCAGCCTACACCAATATCTTATAGTTCATCCTAGAGAACCCCATTGCATTTCTTATTTAATCAACAAGATTACCAGAAAATTAACACAGATGGGATCATTCATCTGACCGCTCAAGTCTACCAAGCTCTGCCCGGACTACGTTCAACCACAAGAACAGGACGATACCGGATTCGGTCCCGCATCTCCCAAGTACGAACCCGAGTTGATGTTGGAGAAACCGAAGAATGCCTGGCCATTTCGAGTCGAGCTTTAGAGGGAACCATGTTAGCTTATATCCATTAGGGAGCTTCTTTCGCAAGAGTTCCAGGTCGTAGCGGAACTTACTTGACAATCGTCATGATCCCAGCATCGCCGGTGGCCAGATAACCCCACGAGGCGAAATAATCACTACCTTCGCATTTGCGGTTATACCACTCCCAGGTTGCCAGGTCTGCATCAGCAGGAGGTGTCAGATTGAGCATGCAATGAGCGCCGCCTGGGCTACCGTCGAGTACTCTAAATCCTATAGTGACTAGACGCCTTTGAACCTCGACATCTAAATAGGCAACTTCGGTCAATATTCATATTACGTTAGCACGGGCCGGAATACTTGCCTCGAAAGAGGTCCTCGATCTTCCACTCGGTGGCGGATGTCTGGTTGCTACCCCCATCTCGTCGTACTACCATCTCCTCCCGTCGAGCGATCGTTTGAGGATAGATTGGCTTCGTTTGCTGGGAGATCTCAGATGCGGTATCGAGGGCACCATCTGAGAATCCGAAAAAGGCCTGGGACTTCTGGTCCTTGTTCTCGAGAACGATGACGACGAATCCTAGCTCGCTATGTCCGCCGCTAGCAGTGAATGATTCATTGCCGCTACAGTAGTCCTGAAAGGATGTCAGACCGCAGTCGGCTCCTGGTTGAGCTGTTACGTTGAAGTCGCAATTGAAGATGTTGGTCGTATTAACCCCCAAATTGGAGTCCGTCACGGTAAAGTGCCAACTGCAGAGGGTATTATTTTGCGACTTGGTACGGCTTGCATTGGAAACCGTCCATTCTCTCGCCGCATGAGCGAAAGCTGCCAGAGACACGGCGGCCAGCCCAGCGAGAGAGACGGGACGAGTCAGCCAAGATACCTTCATATTGTATCAGCCCAGATCAGCTTAAGATTCGAATCTAGGTAGCGTTCTAATGACGGGCATACTTCAGATCGAAATTACATTGACTCAGACCGCTTATTATATAGTCGTATGGTAGTCCATGTCTCTCCCTCCTCGTTTCAAAGTGACGACGTCTTGATGAGTTTGTCTAGTACCTGGAATCGGATCGACGATCAATCTATGAAGCAAACGACGGGACGTCCCTAAATGCAAACATGCGTGACCCAGACAGGGTCTTCTGAGACAGAACTACATAGGTCGACGACATTTCTTGGAAAACAGCCATATAAATGTCCTTTCCTCAAGTCCCCTGTCTCAGAGGCATCAGCTCGGGCCAAGCAATCAGGCCGAACTAACTTGTTTGCTTTGATACCACGCCTTTAAAATTTGTTGAAGGCTGGTTGCAGAGAATATCGGTTACGGGATCTCGTAAGACCTCATCACATAGGCCCGTCGGCTTCTCGCAGCGGCCTCTCTATTCGATACTTGATCCTCTTGCTGCTAGATCATGGGGGAATGAGTAACATGTCATAATGCAACTATGAATGGTTGAGACATCGGCTGTACATCTTGAAAGCAAGAAAAGAAGATCCTGTGGTCATCCAGCACATAGAGCCCGTGTGAATGGAGATATAGCCAATACCTGTAGCTAGATGGGTTCGAAGAAACCGATTTCCCGAAGTGTCTGACCCGTTCTGTAATAAAGGGTAATGAGAGTGTATGACCCTTGGTAACGCAGCTTTACGTTGGTCACCCCCTAAAGGCCTACGCGGATACCTTATGAGAACATCAGGCGATACTATCGAGGTATTCCTATGCTGGAAGCGAAGACGAAGAATTAAACAAACAGGGCAAATGATCTTGGTTCGAGCCACCTAAGGCTTCCTCACCTAAGGAACTGTGAGGCTGAACAAGTCCTCCGTTGGAACGTGATGCGAACAACGTATTAAAATGCAGACGAGATGGAGATTTTGAGTAGCATTACCTCCGAATGGTGGTACTGTGGTGTAGCAGCATACGTCAGCCCTAATGGGAGATCTGAGTTGGTTGATCCATGAAATGAAATCTGAAAGCTGCCCTGCCCGGGTGAAGTTAGGGCATAGAAATGTAGTTCCAAGTAAATTAGGTAGGTACCTAAGGCACCACAGAAAACATAAGGCCAAAAAGCTAGCTACTTGTGACTCCTTTCATTAACAGGCCCATAGGTGAGTTCAACATGATATCGCATATCGTAGCCAGTAGAGTCGGACTCTGCACTCCGAACATTCCAATATCTCATGCTCGTCCAACTGATGCGGACCTTCTGGTTGCTTGAGCCTATTATCTTACTGGAATCGCCTGCTGAGTTGAGCACTGCCAAGTTTTTCTCCTAGCTGGAGTGCTTTTACAGCGGCTGTAGGTAGGTCAAGGTATTTTCTAGGGAGAATCTTAGAAGGGAAGATGCGGGGCCCCATGGAGACCAACAAGTACCTATTCCATAACACCTTATTTATACGACGTATCACAAATGACGGCAGGTGTCTCCGTAATTCACAGCTTTCTTTTCACATGTGTATCTCGTTTCTCTTTTCTTGACCGCTACTGAAATGTTTCCTATAGGCGTTGATCAGTTTGTATGAGGAAGGCGACGAATCACTAAGCCAAATCCGGCTCTATCACAGCCAACGCGTAATAAGCCCTCTGACAATGAACACACAACCATTCGCCCGTCGAGGCGCCCATTTTGAAAGGTTGCACCAACATGCATATGCACGCGTGGATCATGCGCTGCATTCTCGATCTTTTGCGGCCGCAGGGGTCTTCTCAGCCCAGCCGATACTCCAATTTCTGTCAATACGTTAGGTACCTACCTCACTAGACAGAGACCGCCAAATTCCCTCAACTGTAGATCCTTAATTCAGCGCCTACAAGTCACACAACATACTAATGAGAAGCGGGGTTCTTGCTGTTGCTAGATCTTGGACATAAACTTGGCCAAAGGGATGAAGAAAAAGTAATCATACTTCGAATTGCTTGCTCAGCCTTATGCAATACTTTCAAGCCAAGCATTTCGGTCAACTAATGGTGTGGCCACGTTTCGGCGAGTTGGTAACACGGCAGAACAAGGTCGAACAGTTAGTGGTACTGGAAGGATTGTGTGGTGTTGAGCTGGCGCGAAAGGCGCTGCCCAATAGCTGTAGTGTAGTATGGCACACTGTGTACAATGGTGCTCTCCTATGGTGGTAATAGAAGCACAATTGCTGAATGCTAGAGCTCCATAGGTATGTTACGATAACTTCAAATACAGAACTATGGGCGGGTGAAGGATAGATTTTAAACTCATGTACTTGGAATACAATGCGGTTTAGGAACAGCTGCTATTTAGAAACCCCATCACAGAGTAGAGAATCGAGTCGAGCCCAAGGCAAATCAAGACTAGATGAATGCCAGAGGATAGCGGCGCAATGCAGTCATCTGTTGTAGAAATGAATGCGAGAATAAATCAAAATCAATTGCTTCCAACCAACCTAACGCCGTGCCAATTTCGAGCCCCAAGTTCTCCCCGTAGTTGAATCATGCGATACTCCATTTCGCATTCAACCCTCCTTTGAAGGAGTCTACACCAGTAATATACTTAAATAACTCCTCGCTAATATCATAACGTATAGATTGCGTAAATCGTTGCTAATGTCATAAGGTGCCGCTACCAGACAGCACTCTTTGGTCTGGTAATAACTTTATGGACTGCCTCCTGCCCGATGCACTTAGCAAGCTTCAAAGGTGTGACGAACGGCGCGGACACAGGTGTGGTGGGGATCGAGAGATCGCCATCTCGAATTAAGGTCATAGCTTTCGGTGTCTTGGGATCAAACTGGAACGGGGGTGTGGCAGGCGAACCTTTTGCGCTAACGTGAGTCCTCTCAGGGGACGTCGATGTGACTAGACTCTGCTTCAACTTGTCCTTAGATGGCTGACTTGAGCTTTTGGCTGAGCTATCGGATTTCGATGAGCCCTGCGACTCTGGACTAGCTCGTGCAGAGGCGGACTCTTGTCCCGGCGACCCAGTTTTGCTCCGTCTCTTGCCATGAATCGCGCAGCTTGGCGAGCGTCGTACAATGATTTCTTCAACGATTTCATCTTCGTACGCAACAGCACGTGAATTTCCCTGAACCGATTCAGGCGAAATGCGCTTGGTTTCGGCCTCGTACTCTGAGGGATTCCTGAAGCCGATCGATGGTGCGCTCGGACGCCGGGCAGGAATCGATGTGTCTCTACCGTTGACACTCTCGGTATCAGGTACATCAGGTGCACCGGTCACGTCCTTCGGAACACGCTGTCTGCCTCGGCTGGCGGCGCGTGAATGCGAACGATTTCCAGCTACACCTGGAATGTCTGGTGTCTGAACCTTGTAAGCTAAAGCTAGACTGTTGCTCCGCGAATGAGCTTCTCGGGACATGGGACGGTACATAGGCTCGACATTGCTCATGGGGCTTTCTGGTCTGAACATAGCCGATGGTCCTCTCACCCTTGGACTGTCTAGTATACTTGGACTCGCACCAATCAGTATTGAAGCCTTTGAGCCGTTTGACTGCCTTTGATCCGAAAGATCTTCGGGGGCAGCAGGGCGTGTCCGACTTGCATTGCGCGATTTGGGTGACGATGGACGATCCGGCATGTCGCCCTGGCCTTTCTTCTGCGTATCATTTCGCTGGGCGGCGGCTGACCCAGGGCGAGGTGAGAAAGTATCGACTCTCTGTCCAGCTGCAGAATCTGGACGCGGTGTTAGAGCTTCCAGACGTTGGGCAATTGCTGCTAGGTCAGATCTCTGGCCAATCGCCGAATCTGAGCGTTCATGGTTTCTGGACCGACTAGCATTACGCGACTTTGGTGATGGTGGCCTTATTGGGGTACTGTCGTGCTTAGTGGCTGGCTTGGTCTCATCAGCTCGCGAGGCAGCTGCTTCGGCGAAATATTTAGTCTCGAAGCCTGGCTTTGGAGATCGTGGCAATGGCTTCTCTGTAGCCCGTGGCATAATCGGCTGAGTTTTCACAGTAGCAATGTTTCTGATATATGCTTGAGAAGGCGTGGCTGTTTTCATCTCAAGCGTTGGGGAGTCAGCCAGGGCAGGAGTCCAAATGCGCGGCTCCATAGGAGTCCGGAGGAGCGAGTCCGAAGGAACCCAGAAGAACCTGTTTGGCGACATTGGGCTTATGTCGTCAAAAGCAGTTGAAGGAGTTGGGAGTGTATTATCTTGCTGTATTGAAACATGGCCTCCGTATATTCGCACCTGGCCTTTTTGAGCTGCGGCGGGATGAGGCGTGGGAATGTGCGGACGTTTGTGCGCGTCCTTGGGGATTACCAGCTTAGGCCGAATCGCTAAAGGTGTTGGACTTGGTCCCGTTGGGGTCGGGATCGTGTCACTCGCTGGCTTAGGATTCGTTGTCTGTAGTGGAGGAGAGACTACTCTGACTTTCCTGGAGGATGATCTGCGAGAACTTGAGCCCTTAGAACCTGCAGACCCTTTAGAAGCTCTTGTACGGCTCGAGCTCTTTGACTTCTTTGAATCTCTCGAAGTCTTCGAGTTTGACGAATGCTTTGAAGAAACTGAACCCTGAACAGACCCAGTACTTCTATCGCTTCCAGCTCTTGATCTTCGACCCAAGGGTACATAGTCGTAGTCTTTCGTGGCGCCACCAGAGGAAATCGACCTATAGCTAGCGAGCGCAGTCTCGCTTAGTGGTGAAATAGGCTGAACCATACGCTTCGAGGCCTCCGATGATGAGATGCTCTTCGGCGACGGGGTTGTTGGCTTTTTATTGGTTTCGCTACCTCCAGAGCTTTGGGATTTCGTTGACTTTTCTGATCGTTCCTTTTCACTAGATTTAGTTGACAAGGTGGCGGCATTGTCTTTTGAGTCCTCGCGAGGAAAGGTGACTCCCGACTCCTGTGTGTCAGGTCGGTATACCAACTTGGCATACGGTGCTACATCCGTGTCCACCACCAAAAGCTCCTTGCTGCCTCTTCCCAACATCCCATAAACAGAGACCTCCCCATTTTTGATTCCGATGACCGTACTAGTCCCAGCATAGACTGCATCACCTTCAATGCCGGTGCGATTGCAGAAGACAACTATGATCTCTTCATCATTGTCGGATCGAATGATTGGTTCAAGGCGCGAAATCCAGTAGGATAGAGTGTCCAAATCGGGGTCATTGGGCATACGAGAGAACATACGACCATCCTCCCGGGTGAGCCAAGCCATGGTAACGATGACGAGATTTGACTCCATTTCTAGGACATGGAATGCGAATTCGAAAGCATGCCACGGTGCCTCAAACTTGTATGGGCTACATCGAGGGTAGATATGTCAGTGCTCCAACTCACAGAATACTTGACCAAGGACTCACTTCAGATCCATACCTAGAAACACTTAGTCAGTAAGTCAACCCAGCTAAAGGCATGCACTACTTACAAACACCCAGCGATGTGTGCCCAAGGCCCGGAATGAAGCCTTCCCAAAACCCATCTGGCCCCTCCAATGCCCAAGTCTCGTCAGTATAATACAAGAAGCTCTTCCTATAGTTGCCGATTGTTTCGCCCTCTCCATTAATGATTATGACGGAATTGTAGTATTCTGGAGACGTCGGCCATTTCGTTTTGATATCGGCCTGTTCGGGATATCCAACTAAGGTCACGCAATTATACTTGAGAGCAGTGGTCCTCGCCCATAATGCGCTGATTCCGGAGCCCTGTGGTTCAAGATAGGGGCTAATCTGTTGAAGCGATTTGAAATTATACCCTTCATTACGTCAGTGCCTTCTTCAGGACGTTTTCGCGCTTTTATAGGTGCTTTCAGGCAGCATCTTACCTGTAAAAGCCAATTCCGGTACAACAAGGAGGTCCAGGTCTTCAGGGTTCGCTTTACTGAGAACTGCATCGGCGCGGTTAAGGTTGTTATCAATATCCCCAAGCTGCGGGGCGAACTGCAGGCAGCCTATCCTCATCTTCGCCTATTAAATTGATAGATATCAAGAATGCATGTATATTCGTGATATCTCAGGCGGAAAAGGTGTGTTGAACGTGGCTAAGTACCGAAGTACCTTGGCGTATATACTGACAGGCGGTCGGGGGGATTTCCAAACTCCGATACGACAGTCCCTTTCCTGTCCGTCATACAACGAAAGCTATCGCACTCGAGAAGACACCAAACGTAAGAAGAGACGCCGAAGAGAAGAATTTGAGAAAGAAAACAAGAAGTCTCAACAAGGTTGAAGGTGTGGGGAGATCGATCGAAAGGCACATCAAACTTCGTTTCGTCGTCAGGCTGTCAAGTACGGATAGGACGGGGCTTTTAATCATTGCCCTGTCTGGATACTACACACTCGCACCGTACGATGTCTGCAATACTACATAATCGGCCTGAGGTACCTAACCTAGGGAACAGGAGGAGGCTGAGGCACATGTAATGGGATATCGGGGAATTGATTGGGAGCAGTATGTATCTGAGCAGGGGTCTCGCTGTGCAGCCAACGGCACGGCGAGCCTAAGCGCTTGTGGAGATGGTGGGCTGTCCTCTGGCTTTATGGGTTCACTCGGTTCAATCAGAAGTTTCGATAGGAATGGCTAATGCTGTACAACAATACTAACAGAACGTCCTTGGTGTGGTTTGCAGGTACCCAGCGCTTCATATCAGAACGCCTTAATGGTGATTGCACAATTAATCCGAACGATTGGAGGGTAAAGCCTAATGATCGTCGACGCAAGCAAACATGAATTCCTGTCCCAACACCTGCACTTGATGTGTCTTGCGCGTTCGTCAGACCCGGGTATTTGGGCTCTCCTCGTCTCCGCTAAGATCATTAGTTCCCTTCCCCATGGTCAATACCAACGCAGAAGCGCCTGCATCGATCTCCCTTACAGCATATTCTCGCATATTGTTCAGGTTGAAGCGGCGGTCGACTCCTATCAGCTTTGTATGTAGACGCCTGGTACCATTTCGGCACGAAAAGTGTTGTAGCTGTTACCAGGAATTGTGTTGTGCCCTGTGACGACTCTGCTACCGAGGTAATGATACCATTGAAGCCCAGGTAATTAGTAGTAGGTACTTGGAGAGGATAAGAGTTCTGGGGTTTTCGGCCCCCTCGTGTGCAACCGGGCCGTTCCTGAGGCGGTGTATATCGGTCAACCGAGTGGTTATAGGAAGCGCCCGAGATCCGTGGGAGACCTACCTAGGAAAAAGAAAAGAGGTCATATAGTGCGATTGATATTTGGTACACTGTGCTTCCAAACCGAGGATGCCCAATCTGGAATATCCCGGGTCGCCGCGTGATTAAACATGTCCCAACAGCTTGGATCAGCGCCGGAAAATGCTTACTATTCGCTCGCTGCTTATCGCCGAGTCGGTGCGGGACCGGTATAACATTGCTACCTAGCAGGCTGCTCTATTGGCCGCATGAATTATTTTGCGATGGATCGACAGATCAGCCCAATGCGTACAGGTTACTGTACGGATCACGTTCAAGAGACAATAAGGTGCTAACTTATCGAATTGAGTACCATCTGTATTATATCTCTGCACTTATAAAGAAACGAGTCACATAACTAAGGTACCTAGTATGATTAGATAGGTACATTCCTGGTGAGGAAGAACCCGACATTCAAGCTCTAACTAATACGTATATTCTCATTTCAACTCTGCTCAGACTGAGTCGAGTACTTCTGGATAAACCGCCTAGCATCAGTACGTAGAATCTCCACTTCACGTCCCTGCAAGCATGTTTAATCAGATGTGCCACCGTGCCCATGCCTTGCGGAGCCGCGGCACACGATGCGGCCTTTCAGTGGATAAATCCGGCCAGGATATGGTAGAGTAACAACCAACTGCATTTTAAATGTCCAATCATTATATGCTATGCACAAAACTTTGGCCAGGGGTTTCTCACTTTCCTCACCAAGAGCATCATACTACAATTTCCGGCCCCTCGAACCCCTTTCCCCCGTACAACCCTCTTGACATAATTCGTTTTTCCTACATTAGTGAACCAAAAGGACTCTGGTGGCCTAAAGGAGCCACGTTGGGATGTTAGACGCTGTAAGCGGTTAACACGACCTTGCTGTTCGTTTTCAAGGCCTCGCAACAACTCGGAGTAATGTACCTGGTATTCTGGTAATTAGTTCTAGTGGATTATGCACCCCATTGCATCCTGGGCAGGTCGGCTCGGGTCTGCAGATGGTTTGGGTATGCTACCTTCATCATTACTATCTTCAATAGCAAGACAGAAAAGCTAGAAAACGATGCGAATATCCAACAAAACTAGTAATTTATCTACAAAATCTTTTTAAAGTCGAAGGAAAGGTCTACTTTTTCATCTTCGATATCACACATTAGACACGAAAACCCAGCTTTCATGGCTGTGGCCTAACATAAGGGTGGTCGGCAACAGACTTGTTTGCCATCCGTCGTATTCAACGTAGGCTAGGTAGAGTATAAGGGGAGATCTGAATAGAAAATTACGACCAATAGTGGCCCAGAGGCTAGAAGTAAGGAGCGCGATACTATATTGAAACCCAATACAAGGGGACCCTCAATAACCTCCCTTCGTAAGTTGATCTTTACGTACTTGACTATCTCTAACCGAAGTATTCCAGTTGTATTTAGACGCTGTCAGGCAGAACCGCACGGTCTTAAGCACAATTTCGAGGCAGTACTTGACTAGATCTAGCGGAGCCCAGTTCTTCGCGCGAGTTGATGTCGTTTTAGCCAAAGAGTGCATTTCTATCCCTACTTGGACCATAGCCATGTCTGACGCTACTTAGACAAATGATTCGTATAGATCATTCATAGGTTGACTTACGCAATTAGCGTCATGATACCAGCGTCATTGGGGGGCAGGTATCCCCAGCGGATGTGCCACTAAACGAAGATTTCTCGCGCAGCCAGCTAAATACCTAGGTACACAAGGCATACGAGATCTGCACGGGGAGGTGGGTACTAGTCTTAGGAGAGCGGGTTGAGCGGGCTTCGGAATAGTCCAACTGCCAATAGGGTCTGCACCTTTTTATGCCCGGACGAGAAGCACGACGAATTGCTAAGTGATCGAGGCCAAGAATCTCCTCGTTGTGACATCGGTAATAAACGAGAAATTAGGTAGATTCCTTGTCATCTAGGCGTAGATATGAAGACTATATGTGCGCAAAAGAAAAATATCAT
This sequence comes from Hypoxylon sp. PDH2405, assembly GCA_023628415.1. Taxonomy (NCBI): domain Eukaryota; kingdom Fungi; phylum Ascomycota; class Sordariomycetes; order Xylariales; family Hypoxylaceae; genus Hypoxylon; species Hypoxylon sp. PDH2405. The sequence goes on along the minus strand of JAMAKT010000078.1, from coordinate 146,873 downwards.
TGCGCTCCTTTGACTGAACTCCCCTATACCATCTGATTGTGGGGAACAAGGTTGCCAGAAGAACCTACGTATCGTGTCGTCTCTACAACTGATATTGCTCACAGGCAACGCCAGATACGTACGCCTTCGGCAGGCAACTAATATGTGACTGTAATTAAACATGCTACTGTACATATTAGTTTACTCGATGACTTGGCTGTTGACCAATCTCCCGTAAAGCTAAACGCCACGATAATCCACAAGGCAGGCCGATGTTAGTCTTGCCTCTCTCTACTCTATGATTCAGATAGTTATGCTGATGACGAAAGCTATGTAACTGGATTCTATGTTAAAAAAGACATACGTCGTAGTGTTTCAATTGGTCGAATCTAGCATGAAGGCGAAGTTTCCACGCAATTCCTGTCGCCGCGAGCATAGTCTCCTATAGAAACTTAAGTAACCTCATATCACTTTGATCACTTTTAAATACTACTATTCACAGTGATCAGCAATTGCCCAAGTCTACAAGAGGTGCTGGATCATGCTGGTGAACGTCAGCTTCATTACGGAAGCTTAGTAGGCTATCCAGGACTGGTAGGACGCCAGGAACTTAATATTATAGATATCCTAGGCGGCTAATGTAATTGCGTCTAGGCAGGTACACAACTAGAACATTCTTGGGGAGAGTATACTTAGAATCTTCTCTGGAAAGAGGATATAGATCTTGACGTGCGAAATTTCTGCATGACCCTCTTAAGGACCTAGAACTAATATCTATTGATATCGCCCCACGTGTGTAGGCACTCTGTATTGCGGCTATCGGCAAGTAGTGCTGTTCAAGGAATATTGTGTCAGCTCATATAGCCCCTTTAGCTTCGAGATACTTTGATGTATCCTAGTTTTTATAATACGTAAGCGATTTACAGTAAATGCTGACATGCTACAACTGGTAATAGATTTTCTTACGGCAGCTTGGGACGTTCGTGTAACATAGACTCTGTGCGGTAGAGAGCGATCAGCACGAAGACATTCGTGATGTACAGCGAAATCAAGAACTTGACTCGGGGAATTCCGTTGGTTCGGATGAAAGCTGCCTTAGGTACCTATCAAAGAGATCATAGCTACTTGGGTAGGCAATGATAAAACATGATCGAATTCGAGTAAATGAGGCAGATGAATGACTGACGGTTGGTCTAGACAGAGTTCCTTGTATCAACTTGGATGAGTCCAGAAAACTCCCAGTGGGAGCGGCCCCCCTTTTCTACTTAAGGACATCATAGGAATGCCAAATATATATTTGACGGCCTCCTGCATTGGCTAACAAAAGAAACTTGGTGAAATTGTTAGCGCTGTAATGAGTTTGTAGCTAGCGATCCGTGAAAGGAAAACGTATTTAGCGATGGGCATGCTGTCGCGCTCCACTTGTACGCGCTTAATTCCTTGATAACTTCAAAATAAGCGCGGGGGTACGGGTATCTGTCTTGCAATGGAATGATGGGGCACAGAATCCGGGATAAAATCTGCAAGGCGACGGAATTCAAACCCGAAACTGGTCGTCACTGATGATTATATGCGCGAAGATGGGGTGTAGACAAAAAGGGAGGGATTCGTATATTGCGATCCTGGTTGAACTTCGACCTAAGCTTCCGCAGCTGTCACTAGTCATTGATTTACTTCTTTACTTTAATTACTGTCGCAGATTCTACATCACTTTGTCACATGGACTCATGGGAACGCTTTGCTTCTGACAGAAGCATCCGGTTGTTGACGCTGTACACTTCAGCCCTTACCTCGCGACGAGGAACTGTCGGGAAAAAACGTGTGCTGCCCCGCGGGGGTTTCCACTTAGGTAATACCTGCTTAGGTCAGGCCCAGGCCTCCTGCAGCTAAGAGGGCTAAGAACAAGACAGCTTAGAACAGTGAAGTGCAGAAATAGTGGTGATTTCTGCGTCTGCAATGCAGAAGCCATCACACCTACGCGTTTAAATTCTATTCGAAGTGATCTATTCTTACAGGACTTGAATGATTTAACGCGTGGAGTTTGATAGCCTTACCTACGGTGTTGACCGTGTGTCTAGGCCTAAGATCACAATTCTTAGACTGAGTGGACTGCCCTGTTCCCAACAGAGACTTTAATTTCGGTTTTTGTTGCCTTCATCGCATCGTGAGCGTCTAGAGTACGCCTTGACTGCGTTCAGAAGAAAGAATCAGCCCGAGCTTGAATAGACGCATCCATTTGAGCTGAGGTTCCAGCCGGTCGCGTCTTTGGCCGGCGTTTACGAGTCCACTCGATCTGCTTAACACCTTGGCTGGGGTTACATTGGAGCCCATTATTTCGAACTAACCCTGTCCCTTCTGGGGGTAATGCAGCCTTCCTGGCATGGGCCCCAGCCAATAAACGCGCCGAGTTTGCTCTGTACTGTATTTCGCGCTTCCACCATTTTCTCTCCTGCTGTTATTGGCCAAATGTTTGTCGCTTGTTTAACCTACTTCCAAGACCTGCCCAAGAGGATGATGCGTAGGCCGGCTCGTTGGTGGCCCTTGAGCTTCTACTTGGTCGTTCTAGGTCCGTGAACTAGGTATAGGTGACATCCCATTGGATCGCTTACTGCCGTTCTACCAGCCAAAGGAAACCAGGTACTATTATCAGAAACATTCTCCGTAAACGGACAGAAACAAGCTCATTACACGCAACCTTTACTTAGCATCTGTATAAACTACCTGGGTAGGCACCGGATTATTGACAGGATGTTTAACGCTGTTATGTCCGCGGAGCCGCTCGCTTTGACCTATGATGCGGGGTGAGCTGAGGTAAACGCCGTCATATATGAGACGGAGACCTTCCCGTGTCGTAGGCCGTGAGCCTCACCTTTCTCTTGTAGTGCCATACATTGGCTGACCTTACTGTCTAGAAGTCAGGAAATTCGCTTTCGTCAACAGAGCGAACTTCAATACTCGAAGGTCTGCAATGAATCATTCATTGAGGGTTAGGAATCTCCCTGCTCGTGACATTCAAATATTCTTCCCGCTTGTCCTGTATTTCTTTGGCCGCTGACTCCTATGGCCGTGAAAATGTCCCTTCAATTATTGCCCCTTGGCATTTTGCTTCTGCTATCCGGTTGCGTTAGTTGCCTCCAAGTTACGCCAGGGTCGCAATGTGCTGCGGTGTGTTTGGATCAACCTGATGGTGGCAGCCAAGACCCCACGGCGTCGACGACGAATTCGCAAGATATTACTTGCCTCGATAGCCAATACAATACCACATCAGCCGGCATCAAGTTCAAGAATTGTCTTAACTGCTTGCAAGAGAGCAAGGCTGTTAACGACGCTGAGAACGATGTTTCTTGGTATTTATGTGAGTGGACCCCAACCATTCTGTGTATTCCAAATGGCTGATGTGGATTTGTGTAGATAATCTCAGATATACCCTTGATATATGCCTGTTTGGGTTCCCAAATACCACGAAACCCGTATCATCTCCTTGTGACATCGATTATGGGTGCGCTCCTTTGGCCGAGTCGCTTAAGTATGGCTTGAATACGAATAATGGAACGGAATTCGGCTACTGCACGGCGGGAAATGGTGCCTTCAAGAATTCAACACTCGAGTCCTGTTACCGATGCTTCCAGTCTAGCGCCGACCAAGTTTACCTGGCGAATTGTAGGGTTTCCATTGATGTTAATGATGGACTTGGCTAATTGACGATAGTTCTCCTTGCTCTAGAAGCCGGCTGCCAACAGACACCTCAGCCAGGCACCCTACTTGGTATATCGGGGAAGCTTTTCTCTGAGACGCCGATCAACATCATACCGCCATCTGCCAACAACTCAACGGCCACAGATGACTCAAATTCGACAGGGATGACTACTGGTACCGTCGTAGGCATCGCGACCGGATCCTCATTGCTATTTCTCGGTAGCATAGGACTGTTCGTAGTTCATCATCGTCGTGAGAAGAGGGCGCGAGAACAGCATAACGGAATGTGCTCGGAATACGACCCTCGAATAGGGAGTAGTTCCATCACAGCGCCCAACAGAGGAGCATTCGCAGCCCTTGACAGCAAGCCTCCTATTGCTATGATGAGCGACTATGAGCTCAAAGCCCAGAAGGCATATACGAACAACGCCGACTACTACGATATGCTCGAGAAGGAGATGTCGGTGCGAAGAGCAAACTATCATCTAGATCCACGTAGCGGCCACCTGGGCCCTAATGGCGCTCTCCCCACACACCCAGCCTACATACCGGGAAACGTGAGCCGAAGCTCGTCCAGGAATACCACCCCAATCCCTCCACCAGCCGTGAAATACCATGCTCCAGACTCCTACGCCTTACAACAATATCTCAATGCGGCCGAAGATTTCGTCCCATCATTCCTCCCACCCCCGCCGTTATCTCATCCTCCATCGCGAACATCCAATCGATCACCTTCTCCCGCAGAATCCGCAACGGCGCGTCTTCTGCAAGCACAACCCCCGCCACCACCACCACCACCGCAGAGCCACAGCAAAGTCCCATCGCTGTCGCTACCCACGGTGCCGCGAATCCGCATTCCCAAGAAGTACTCGCCGCCGCAGATCTACGTGCAAGGTGCCACTCCCGTAGATAAGTCGAGCGGGGATATGGAGATATCCCAGCCCCTGACGATCCACGAGCGGCGTTTCCAGGACCGGAGCGGGTACGGCATACCTCATGGCGCTCGGGGACCCTTGAGATCAGATACGGACATCATAGAGCAGCAAATCCCGCAACCGCCTCGATTTAGGGAGGATCTGGACATAAAAACTGGAGATAGCTCTTTCTATGGCTGAGAAGAATATGTGTACGATTTATGGAAGCTTAAATCTAGAGCGATACCCAGGTGGGTTTTAGTGATATTATGAATGGCGTTCTGGATGCGACGCTCGGAACGAGGTACGAAATTCTGGCACAACATAGCATTGGATTGGGAACGGCATACTTGATTAGATGGGTGATACAGTACCATCCTACATTTGAAAAAAACATGACAATATGATTGCATCAGCTAGAGTCTAGGAATAGCACAAATTACTTGAAGCTGGTCAGCGACTAGATATATTACAAGACGAGAACGCACGATATATGGAAATACCAAAGACTTAGTGGTCATTTCGTGCAATTCATATAATCAGTCCTACCCGAGTCTCCGGGTAGTCTATCAAGAGCCTACGTGACCTAACCTAGACGTCGTCCAGGCCCCTTACTCCTCCATGAGTCAGGAAGAGGACCACTTCTTCCTCCATCTCTGGAGGGCTGTACTGACTGCCCATAGACAGTATTCTGAACCCTGGGTGTACTCATAATCCACGAAATGAACCGCGGTGTCGCGATGAGGTTCCTACCATTTCCAAACTCGGGGTATATTCGAGTGAGGAAATCGTGAAGGTGGGCGGCGACGATTCCAGTCAGCCCAACCTTCATGTTAACCCAGCCACCAGGGAAAAGGAGTTGAACAAGCAGAAGACACCAGGGCATGAGCTGTGCTGGAATGGTAATGATGTAGAAGTGCGCATTCATTCCTCTCTGGTCTTGCGTTGCTGTGTAGCACAATGCGATGAGAAGCGCTTGTAGGAGAAGATAGCCTTCTGTGAAGAAAGCGTTCAAGGGCTAGTGCCTTGGTTAGCAAACTGATCCAACCTCGAACCAGTCAAGATTATTGACAGGTAGATTCAGAAACCGGTGCAGAAGAGGGGACCAAGGCTAAGGCTAAGTATGTAGGGCGCTACAAACCACCCGAGCAAACGCGTCCGAAGACATCGCTCGAGTCATCCAATTAGACATCCCACCATGCCCACACTCCCAACTGGCCCTTTGAGGTATGCGAATGACGGGCCAGCAGCAGTGCAGGGGTGATCTTCCTCATTTCCAGGAACCGTCATAGCTGTAGAGCAGATCCACTATGCGGGCAGATATATGAGGTGCTTTGGGGGGATTGTACTTTACAAGTATGGGGGAAGAAACTTCGGGAGATAATAGGATATGGACGGCCGAAAGAGAGGTATAACCTACCACGATGACGGCGGTGACAAACATCAGATACCATATCAAATCCTCTTTCCTCTGGAATTTGGAGTTGCTCGTCTCGAGCTGACTGAGGTATGTGAAGACGAAATATGTATCAAACAGCACGCCCAAGTTGGGACTCGTCAACAAGAAGCTCGTCACTAGCCGATAGAGGTCTGGAGGCCACTTGAAGAGGAAGGAGTAGTGGAAGATGAAGGGAGCGGCGCTTAGCATGCCGGTATAGACTCCCACGGAGCAGAGGAACACCGCTGTCGCGACTGTCCTGTTGGGGTGCTGTTAGCTCAAGTTCGCATTTCGTCTCCGCGTAGCGTGATTGACTTACCTTGCGATGGGAGGCGTGTTCATGTAAACGCTAACTATGTCGGCCATGATTGCAAGAATCTACAGATGACCTGCCAATACTGTACTATGATCAAGATGTAGATTGATGGTTGAAAGTCTTGAAAACCTTCCTACTTCCCGCGGGTAGAAGGAGTAGGAGACGGCGAAGAACACGTTTGCTTTCGGCTAGCTACGTGAGTCTCAAGGTGGCAATGACGAGGATGGTGGCACGACACGCAGGGACACAGGCAGCGCTGCTGTTTGCATGTTGGTTGGCCAATTGGGGGCGTCGCTCCGTCAATGGAGGGAAGACGAATATGGAATGTGAAGGAAGAGAGGATTTTCGCTTCGTGTCAAATTCAAGCGAAGAAATAGCATGTAAGCTTGGCGCTAAAGCCACACTAGTTTTTTTCTTTCTCTCTCTTTTTCTCCACCTCTGTGGCTTCCACTAGATTGGTAACGTGGCACTTGCGTGGCTGGTAACTTTGTGTCAGGGCTGCAGGGGTTGCAGGTAGCTTGATGAGTCATCATCGTCGCTTTGCCTTCAACGCGTAGGTATTAATAATAATCTCATTTTATCCATTTCGTGCCCTGTCATTTTATTTTTCTTCATTTTTATACCCCACTTGGAACCTCACGGTCCATAGACTGTCTTGATAGATCGGTAAGTAGGTGCATTGTCACTTGCTGCGGCGGCAAGTTTTTGACAAAGAACCATTGTAGTTCTAGACAGAGACCTTATGTTTGGTTTTGTTTAATTTCAATCATAATCCATTATGCACTCTAAGGGACATCCATGGATACCTATATAAGGGCGCAGCAGCCCCTGAATGTGTGCGTATTGGAGGGAAACATAAACCACCATATCTTTTCATCGGATGTCGTCTATTACGAAATGGCTGTAACCAAAATAGTTTTCGCCGTCCTGATGTTCATTGCTACCGCTCTCAGCTATGAAGTTGATCCCGTGGATTCCTGGACGCTTTTTAACAGCAGTATCACATGTGATACTACTTGCAAATACAACTTCTTCGTACGCACACTATCCACAGGAGAGGAGTTCCGTTGTTTCTTCAAAAGCTCTGGGCAAATTTATCCACATAATTCCACCATCGTGGGAGAGACTTGCAATAAGAAACCCCTTCTCACGAGTAGCCTAACCTGGTCGCTAGACGGTTCAGTAAAGTTTTGCATAACAGATATTGCCAAAGACAGAATGGTGTTCTATGCTTTGGACAACTGGGAGATTTACAATGGTTCTATCGCCCCAAAGAAGACGGAATGGGTTTGGCAGATAGACGAAGTATTGAAAGCACTCTAACCTAATCGTATAGAACTCTAGATTAGTTCCTACTCTTGACACATGCTCAAACTCTAGTAGTAATTACTGATCTCGTTGATGCAGTGGCCAGCTTCTAGCTCTAGATTTGCCATGTATCCCACCAGCTGTTGCTCCGGACTTCAAGTACGATGAAGAGCTCCATTGGAGCAGAGCCATCTCATAGATAATGCTTATATAATGCGGCCGGCGAGGGTGGCTCGCCTTATTTCAATTGCTCACAATTCCTCAATCTAAATACTCTCCCAGTTCCATTATATTTAATAAAGACTTGCGACCTGAGTTGTGAATTCCGTAGCGAATTAACGTGTGTATAGGTATCAAATCAGAATGACCAGGATCCTCGTTCCTCCTATTGGCCAAGTAGGTAGCCAAGCCTACGAGCTCCATGTCTATGTGCCAATTACAACAATAGGAATGTTCCATTTAGGAAAACCCAACTTGAAATCTGAGCTCGAACCAAGATCGACTTTTCCTTTCTTCTTTATAGGCGGCAACCATGAGTTTTAGTGGTGTATCATAGGTTACGTTTCCATTGGTCGACAAGATAGGTACCAAATCCTATCCACAGAATCGGATCGCAACCTTGGTCAATACTTCTGCCACATGTCTCACCGAGTCGACATCAACCCATTCTTCCTTAGCATGAAGGCCCTCTCCTCGGGGTCCCCAGAGAAGGGTTGAAATCCCGGCGTCTGCAAGCAAAGCGCAATCCGTCCAATAGGGCTCTCCGCGGAACGTCGGATTCCTCCCAAGGGACTGACCAATTACGTCGCCCACAAGAGAAGCGAAGGGGTCGTCACGCGGAATAGAAAAGGGGGATCGCTGAAAGGTGATCCTTAAGTCATAGGTGAAGTCTGGAACCTCGTCTGCGACCTTTATAAGCAGTGCTTGGATCTCTGCTTTTACAGCCTCGGCTGTTTCGCCAGGAACAGTACGCCGCTCGAGCACTATCGTGCATAGTGCTGGATAAGAGGACGCTTCCTCACCCCCTTTAATGATCGATGCGTGGATGCTAGGGGACCCCACGTCAGGATCGGGGGTGGATCGTTGGAGTCGTTGAGCGTATCGGTCTAGTTCAACTAAGAAGTAACCGGCTTTGGAGATAGCATCGATGCCGAGATCGGCACGGGAGCCATGTGCGGCGAGGCCGTGGATATCGACTTCGAGCCATACGAAACCCTTGTGCGCATGAACTATATCGAGACCCGACGGCTCAGTCACGATCGCCGCATCAGTCCGCCACCCAGCTTGCAGTACTTGTTCCGTGCCGATACTTCCCGCTTCCTCATCCGCTACCCCCGCGAAGATTACATCTCCCCGAAGACCAAGTTGCTTGGCGTTGGCAAGAGCTACCAGGGCAGCAGCTACGCCGCATTTCATATCTGCCGATCCGCGGCCGTACAGCTTTCCGTCGTGAACTTCTCCGCTAAGGGGATCGCCGTCATACCCGACTGTCGTCACTGTGTCGATATGTCCGTTGAGCATAAGGCTCTTCCCCCCGCCGGAACCTCGCACGACTCCAACTACTGAAGGTCGACCCTTGGTGGGCTCAATCCAATGGGTTTCAATGTCACGGTGCTCAAGCCATCCTGCGATGTATCGGGCGATGTTCGTTTCTCCAGGACCTGGCACCGACCCTAACGTGGGATTTGCAGAGTTTATCTGAACCAAGGTCTGCGTTAGAGCAACTGGGTCATCTATTGAGACGTCTAAGGGAGTCTCGTAATCCCTGGTGCCTTCGGTGGAGAGTAGAACTACGACTGAATTATGATCCAGGCCTAGCTTCGCTTTATCCGAAGCATTGAGCCGTCGGAGAGCGGCTAGAGACGCAGCACCACATGGACCAGCAGATACTCCCTGTTCCTTGAGATAGACAGAGGCTATATGGGCCTCATAATCTGAGATAGTTAAATTCGCGTCCACACCCGACTGAAGAAGGGGCCAAGAAATGGATGAGACGGTCCCGCAGTTTAAGCCTGCCATGATGGTGTGAGTTGTTTCCTCAGTTCGGACTTCTCCTCGTCTTAAGCTCTTCCAGAGACAGGCTGCGGTGTCTGGCTCCACTGTTAGGATTGGCGATGGCGTCTCTTTGCTTTTATAATGACACACAACAGCGTGCGCAAAAGAACCCACCCCGACAGGCGCGACCACAAGGTCCGCGTGGAGATCCCCGAGTTCATCGTCAATTTCACGTAGCATGGTTTGATATCCTTCGATAATCCACTAGAACTAGAATAAGTACGTTATTCTCTTTGCGATGGAAGGTTACTTAAGTAGGTAGGGACTTTACCTTGGGGATTTCCTCGTAGCTTCCGAATGCAAAATCCTGAACCAGAATACCCTCATTTAGTTGTGCGGCGGCATGAGCTTCTGCGATTGCGCTGTCGTAATTGCCGGAAGATACGACGACAGCTGCCCCCTCGGCTCGAATCAGCTCGATTGTTGCGGTATCCATGCATGCGGGAACATGTATCTCGACAGGGAGTGACCAGAAAGTTCCCATGCGAGCCACCGCGCGACCGTGATTTCCATCAGTTGCAGCATATAGAGTGATTGTGCGTGAGGTCAAAGCCTGCTTGATTGTTGCGATATCTGAATCCAGGGGCAGGTCTAGCTCGCGAACAAGAGCCCGAAAAGTACCCCATGATGCGCCAAGGATCTTGAATGAGGGCAAACCAAACCGGCTACTTTCATCCTTCAAAAAGACATTTCGAACGTCGATTTCTTTGGCGACTTCGTCTAATTTTATGAGCCTGGTCGGTTGGTAGCCAGGTAGTTGTTGATGAAACTGGGTGAGCAGATCGGTGGATGTCGTTGGGGGAGCCGCCCAGGAACAGGCGCTCGGGTTGAAGTATACCGGCCGACGTCTGTCGCTCATGTTAAGGGGTGAAGCAACCTCTTGCCAAGTAGATAATTGCGCTTGAGATATCAGGCGGCATATTTCCGTTTTTGGAATTTTTATCGAGATAATTAATTAGATCATTTTAATGAGATTTTGCCTGTCTTCACCTAGGTATGGACAACCCTACTTGCGCCCTCTCGGTACAGCTCGGACATAATTATGCGCCGGTCTTGGCCGACAGACACTGTCTTCTCCACCATGCTCACTTCAAAATTTCCCCTGGGTGTTTGAGATAGAGGTATACTACAATGGATGCATCAGCGCGCGATTCCGATCATTTCATCGACTTCAATGTTATGGGATGTCATTCCCTGGATAGTAGAATCGACGAGCCTTGTTTTTCGATCTGCCCCAACCTGTTAGGAACAAGCACTCCGACCACTCTAGCAATGGCGCTAAGTGAAGAAGCGCCCTCCGGCATACACGGGGAAATCTCGCTTGGGGAAGATGCGGATTCTGTACAAGGCACACTGGAGCTAGATGACATTTTAACTCCCAAGGAATCTGTTTTTGGCACATTAGATATTAGCCTTGATGATTTCTTTCGGGACAATGGAGCGTGGCGGCCGCCTGAGCCCTGCACGTATTGTAGGCGTCTGCGCTTGCAGTGCTTCATGCTTCAGACTACATCTGCCAATCCAAATCCAGTTACGTCGTGTTCCAGCTGCGTAGCGCTCTTCCGGCAATGCAGCTTAGCGGAACGCGCAAAGCGACAGCCCGCGAACTTCGAGACTGCTGAGCCGGTTATCAATAACTTGCATGGTGTCAATGAAGAAATGGAAGGGTATCCGCTGGATTCTCAGAACACTATCGCGTCGGAGCATCCGTGCGGAGGTCCTATCTCACCGATTCCCAGCAAGAAATCTCGTTCCCGCTCCGTTAGGAAAACCTACTTGCTGAGAAATTGGTTTTCATGCCATCTTGACCACCCTTACCCTTCGGAAGAGGAGAAAGTCTCTCTCTCCCAGCAGTCTGGGTTGAGTATGACGCAGGTCTCGAATTGGTTCTCAAATGCTAGGCGGCGTCGTCGGTCGACTACTATGAACAAGACCGTTTACCCCCAAGGATCCCCCATGCCTACCCCACCTATGTCAAATATGACCCCATTTGAACGGTGGCGACATTCGCCGCCCGAGGAAGAAGCCGTGTCGGAGTCTGCCATAGAACAAGCGCTCCGTAAGTCTCTAGAAGGCGTCGGCGGAGCCCATGAATTTGATCCCTCCTCCGCCGAAGCGGGGCCTTCATCAAGTAGCGGAGGATCGGCCTTTAACCCCTATTCGCCTTGGTTATATCCGTCATCCGATTCGGCATCTTCGTGTCACACATACGCGTCAGCAGATGATTTATCTGCTTCTTCCCGTAGCATGAAGAGCCTAGACCAGCAAAAGGATTCCGCACTGCCACCCACATCTGCAAAAGCTCGCCCTTTCTACTGTACGTTTTGCCCACGCAGCTTCAACAAAAAGTACGACTGGCGTCGACATGAGAATTCTGTCCATCTCCTAAACAGCAATACGCCCCGGTGGATATGCGGCATCCCGCTGCCAAGCGGCCAGTCCTTCATGATCTGGCGTCTCAACCAGCGCGAACCTGAATGCATCTTCTGTGGGCATGTCTCTCCTACCGAGGAGCACTTCCGTTCCCATGAGTTTGAGGCTTGTGCCGAGCGCGTGGATTCGGATCGGATGTTCATGCGTAAGGATCATCTTTGGCAGCACCTGTATAAATTTCATGGTTGCCGCAAATGGGAAGGGTGGAAGCCTAACTTAAATTCTCTAAGACGCGATTAATGGGAATATCGTATCAAAGTCCTGTTCTATCTGTTCAGTTACTTGAAACTACCACTTGAAGCTAACGTTTAGGTACACAGCAGGTGGTAATCTGCCCTGGAATATGCCGACAAATCATATAGCAATTTCAATCGTGTGCTTTGGGTGGCGGTGGCTTGGATCATAAGTAAGGCTTTCGCATCTAGGCAGCTCCCAAAGTTTTTCCCTCTCTTTTTCATAAACACTCGTCTCTTAGAATGCGATCACATCAATGGATCCCTTCTCTATCGCTTCTGGAGCTGCCGGTTTGATTTCGCTTGGTCTAACGGCCACAGACGGACTCCTTAAATATTGTAGAGATTATCGATCTCGGGATGAAGATCTCTCCCAGTTGGCACAGCATGCTCAAGAGCTCAAATCCATCCTCACTCTAATCGAAAATCGGACTACTGATCTACAAATCCCGGATGGAGATATCAACACCTCATTCCAAGGATGCCGAGATGCCTGCGAAGCCTGCCTGCAAGACTTCAAGCATCTCAATGATAAATACGCTAGCGCAAAGCCCAGTCAGACCTCCAAAGGACATGGCCGAACACGACTACGCAATTTGAGATACCCTTTTGATAGAAGAAAGTTCGAAGATGTACGATCTCGACTTCGTGAATTCAATGCAAGAGTGGTTGGGTATTTGCAGTTGGTTAATCTGTAAGTCCTAAATTTGCGCTTCGTCTTCTTCACTAACGTAGACTATAAAGCGACCTTACTCGAGACATGAGAATCCAAATGACCTCGGAATCCGCCCGAGTTGCTACGGCTATTGAAGCAGTAGGAAGGCAGTTTCAGACTTCCCTGTTAAATACCGAGCTTTCGGTTGGTAGCACGATACATCATGACATCGATCGACTCGAGGTATCCATTGAACGAGGTCTTCAAAGGACCGAGAATAATGTGGCCACATCTGTGGCCGTCGGTCTACGTGGCTTGTCAGACAGTCTCGGAGAGAAGCAAGAACAGCAGACGTCGGCTATTATGCATCGCCTAGAGCAGGTTGTCGAAATACTCCAAACCCGAAATCTCATCCGAGAAATAAGTCCTGCAATCGACAATCGAATGGATTTGGACACGCCCAACATGAAAAATTCGTTTCCCGATGGGCATGCTACAAGGACATCGGCGTCAGGAGTGTTCCTAAAAAATCTTCTCTGCAATTGCCCGAGAACCCGGCAAGGCCACTCTCCCATGCTGCATAGGAATGGCTGCCTGTATTCGTTTCGCAATCTGAAGAAACGAAGTTTTACCCTGAAGCTCGCAGCCTTCCATCGTGAACTCATCGCAAGGTTTCAAGTTGAATATTCTTCGTCGACTTGGACTCGCAACTGGAGAATACAACCAAATCTCACACTTCGAGCCACTGTACAAGTGGGCGCCCCAGCGTATACAGCGATATACAAAGTAGAAAAGGCCCTTAAAGGGGGAGTAACAATACAAGAGATGGAAGAGATATTCCGGAATTGTCTAGTCGAGCTGCAGCAGATATTCACAAGCGGCAGGGGATGGCCCACAGACGTGGACGGATGGGGGAGGAACTTACTACATGTACGTCAATCTGCTAGTGCTTCCTTCAGATCCTATTTCGGGTAATAAAACTAACAAGCAGAGTCTAGTGGGCTATGCGTCGCTATGAAATGGACTATAACGAAAACGTCGCGGTTTTACACGTGCAGTTCATAACCGCTCTAGTACACATGGGAGTACCGATCAATGATATTGACACGTATGGCGAGTAAGGATTCACTTATATATACCTCCTAATATGTTATAAATGGTTTCAAACATCTACTGATGATATTTCAGAACGCCTCTGCAATACTGCTTAAACGATCTGAATTGGAATCTCTCCTTGGCCGCCGGTGCTTACATTGTTAATCAACTACTAGATATGGAGGCCGTCGTTGGTAATGGGTTCTTTATACCTGCTACTACCATTTCTATCTTGTCTTTAAATATTGCTGATCTATATGAGCGTGAGTCTATTGAAATGCACTGTAAAATCTTACGTGGTACTGATTATATCCAAGCCCTCGCTAACACCGATCTCTTCCATGAGGTACTCTTTCGCTCAGAGTCGGGAATCCTTCATCTTCTACGTCGCGATCCTTCTTTGCTATATGCCCGCAACGCGGACGGCCATACGCTGCTCCATATGGCCGTCAATTGGCCTCAAGGGCTCTTGGCTCTGATCAAGTTTGCAGGCGAAGATATTCAATCTATAATCAATATTGAGGAAACATACGAATGGTCCGCTCTGGACTATGCCATGATGGTCGCGGAACCAGAATCTGTCCGCATATTGCTTGCTGCCGGATCATGGTGTACAGATCGGCTCGATCGCCTTGAATACGTAGAAATTACAGCACGAAGGGAGGAGATCGTATGCATATTAATCGAAACGATCGTGATGCGCCGTAGGAATTTGTTGGACCTTGCATTACGGAATCTTTCCCCTGAAATAATTGAGAAGCTAGGATTGGGAGAGGATCTTCTCGATTACCAGGCATACTATGTTATGAAAGCCTTACGGCAACAGATCCCGATGGGCACCAAATATGATGACATCAAAGTCGGCTCCGTCTACCATTGGGATGCTATCGATGCCTTCATTGCCCAGAAATTATTCGATGCTGGGTTTCACGACACAAATAGGAGAGTCGGCGGGTTTACCCCACTAATGACCCTAAGTTGTATGTCCTGGAGCAATCTTGCCAACTACCTGGAGATGGTTTCATGGTTCGAGGATCACGGCGCCGATCTCTATGGACCAATACCCCTTCCTGAGAGCCACAGCGTTATATCGGATGAAGATACAATGGCACCGGTTTACCTAATCATGCACAGAGTTTCGTATGAGATAGGCCAGGCTATGTTTTGGGAAGAAAACCTTGAGCTACCAGCTAAAAAGCTCTCTCAATTCTCGAAACTGCTCAGAAATGAATCAAGAGATCCTTGCCTTTGCTATTGCACGACCGACGGATGTACCTCAGCCTCAATTTTCATCCGTTCCTTCGAATTTGATGACGTTCATGACGTTCGCTCAACTGAGCTGGTTGAAATATTGAGCAAGATAAGGTTGGCTGAGCAAGCTATATCTGGCTGCGACGGGCACAAAGTAGCATTGGCCTTGATACGGGTTATAACATTCGCGATTCTGGGTATGAGCCATACCTGCTGTAGGTATGTGCATAGTAATGGTCCTGAATCCATTCTCAGCAGGGTTCTCGAGGATGGGCTGCTCTATCTCAAAGACCCAGAAGAAATCGACGAAATACGGGAGGAAGACCGACATCTGGCTAAGCTATTGGAAACTCTAATGGAAGAGTTTGAGGTGAAGCTCTTTGAGATGAATGTGCCACTAAGCAAATTTGTGGAGAAATATTGGTGGCCAAGAATGCAAGAGGTGGAAAAGGAACGCGACGAATTGTCGATCAATGACTTGCGTGCTATCAGCGAGATCGGTGTCGTGCTGAACGAATCTTAGTGTACAGGAGGCTCATTTGTATCTGGCAAGGAAGAAGTATATATTCGTTGAGTGGGGTGGTTCCTTATTTTTCTCGGCGAGTAGGGAACAGGTGCTAGAATTTTTCTTGTTTAAGATGTACGTTCGTGGATGGAACATATTCTGGAATGGAAGCAACCGAACACTATTCGCTCCCTACCTAGGTAGGTACACATTCACTTGTATTAGACTGATTTGTCACTGATATTTATTCCTTGGATATCATTACAGGAACAATAGAAAGAAGAAAGGTAGAATTTCTCGCAGGTATATACAAGTGATTCTGAATAGTGAAGATATGCACAGGACGTACGTTATATATACAAGATGTAACATTTAAATGTCATC
This sequence comes from Hypoxylon sp. PDH2405, assembly GCA_023628415.1. Classification (NCBI taxonomy): domain Eukaryota; kingdom Fungi; phylum Ascomycota; class Sordariomycetes; order Xylariales; family Hypoxylaceae; genus Hypoxylon; species Hypoxylon sp. PDH2405. Next base: position 130,611 of record JAMAKT010000078.1, on the reverse strand, counting down.
GGGAGGGATATTAACCCTGGTAATTAATGACTTTAATACCCTCACTATAATCGCCCTTGGGGAATTTAATTTTCCCTTTGTACAAACGCCGTTTAGTATCTGAAGGATTCCCTGGCTTATCACGGCCGTGGAAAGCGATCGTAGTCCCATCTGATGCGATATCCATATGGCCAGGGCCGTAGATGGGTTGGTTAGGACCCGACGTGGCTAGGGTTCTACGATGGCCAAATTCGGCGTCAGGGGCGGTGCTCCATGCGTACTGGATATCGTACTTGTCGCTGCTATAGCAATGTGTACTGAAGAATAAGACCTACTCCCCAGCGTTAGTCGGGGTTTTGAAACTAGGTAAGCAAACCTCTACAAACAACATAGAGATTATAATTCAATCAGGGCGACTTGCATATGAGCCAGGTTTGCATTTCCACATAGCGGGTCCCTCGACGACACCATCATCGGAATCTCCATTGTGGTTGAGGATCGTCTTAGGTTTTCCCTTGAGAGTCATGCCGTCCCGAGATACCTTTTGGATTCTGATCGGAGTTGGCTTGTATTCGCCAGTCTTTGGACTACCCGTACAGGTAGTCTTACCACCAAGTGCGTTTCCGTCCACTTTCCAGATGATCCAGCGCTGTCTTCCGTCATCGAATTGAACTGGGTCTATAATGCCACCGCCAGCATCGTCACATATCAAGGGCTTATCTGTGACTTTAAAGGGACCCTGCGCATGATCCGCGGTGGCGACACCTGCACAGCGGCGGCCGCCGGTACGTTTACCGGAAACTAGAATGCCCATCCGTTAGCCGATCTCATTCCCCCGAGGCCCCCTAGACGTGAAATTTACTCGATGGAGAACTCACAGTACATGATATATTTGCCGTTGTCGTTCTTAAAGACACTCGGGGCCCAAATACCACGATTGCTCGGGTCGATCCAGGGACCGACATCTGGCATCGCATCTTCCTTTGTCCACGTCCACTTATTGCCGTCATTGGACATAGCCAGGGGAATGTGTCCGTGATTGTCGCTCGACGTCGCGTAGGCCCACCAAACCCCACCGTCGATGAGCAGTGTCGGATCTGGGAAGCTGATATCCATCACGGGACCATTCCACGGCCCACGGGCCCGAGATCGGATCTCCCCGTGCTCGAATTCGGAATGCGTTACATTGATGAGTTCAATTTCCTAAATCCTGATTAGGATTGAGGCTTATTAAGAAACATGGCACCCGTCGCGGTATGTATAGACAGAAAAAAAGCTTCGCTTACGCCAAAATTGAGTGAAGGAAGAGCTGTCGCAAAGCTAGCGGCAATGAATATGAGGCTCTTCTTCATTATAGCGGCTTCAGATGGGGACCTTTTGAAGGCGCATAGAAGACTGGCTTCATTGATGAGCTAAGCGACCAAATGAAGCCTGAACTACCTCGCGAAGGTAATGACGATTTTCATATGACTGCAGATATAGACTTAATAAATATAATGCTCTATCCCTTAAGGTGTCGGTACTAGCTAGGCTAGCCAAGCACAAATTGGTTCCTTCCATCCTTCCCTGGAAATTTATGCAACCACTGCAGCATTCATGGTCGGCAAGATGCCTCTATCAACTTCGCCTCCCTGGGCTTGGATGATGGCTTCGCTCTTAAAGTTCTGCCTAATTGCTTACACGACGGTGTTGGCCCTTCTTGGCGCTGACAGCTAGATAGGAAGCTCGGCTCAGTATATGTTCAACTTTGGCATAAGGTTAGTGTCAGGTCACATACTCTGAGGAATGTCGGTGCTTACGCAGTGGCTAGTGGTGGTCCGTTCCGCCCACGCCACACGAAGGATCCCGGCCCCCCTTTAATGTTATAATGGTACACTACCAGACATTAGATGTTCACAATTGATTAATTCCACGACAGGAACATCGTTTCAATTTAAACCGTCCCCGACTTCTTGTCAAACCCATACATGGCATTGATTCTCGTGCGGAATTCCCGAGTCTGTCTATTCCAATTTTACATAACAAAATGTTGGTTAACGTACCATTGCATAGGTAGATATGGACATGATAAATACGTTACATGCAGTTTTGATCACGCTGGCGACTGCTCAGGCACTCTATTCCACGGAATAGGACTTAGCTTAATAATGCAACCTATTTGCTTATAACTCCACTGGAGAGACTTGACTCGGGTCGAGCCGCCGAGTTAAGTGCCTGAGTGTATGTTTGAATGCCAGCAACGAGTTCCAATAAAGATCCGGAGCGTTAGCGCTACTTATATTTAGCAATATACCCAGCCAATCATGGATTTATTTGTTATATGCAGCTAGTTAACGATCGAAGAGGCGTAGGCGGCGCAGTCAGGCAACACAATAACCCCAGTTTTACGACATCCCAGATCCACCACAACTATCACAGCCTTCTGAGCCGTAATACTCAAGTAGTTTAGAGCTTAATAGACAAGTAATTCCATGGATTGGCTAGACAGATGGGGCTCAAAAGGTAGTCCGTGTTTAAGTTTGAAAAATTTTTAGGGCCAGTTCAACTAGGAGTAACTATATCTCTAAAAGATACACGATTTTAGGCTTAAAGTGCCTATAATTACTACAGTTGAAACCTTTATAAAGAGAACCTAAACAATGTCAAATGATATAATATTTTTCGTAAAGATAAGGGTATTACGGCGTGGGTGACGGGCATCATTTCTTGCCCCGTAAATATTACGTAATACACATACCCCTTTAACGGTTCCCACGTATTGACAATATCCTTGAGGCTAGGTAGGTACCTAGGTAAGTAATGGATATAATCTAGGTAGAATAGCGGCATCAATAGATCCATCAAAGCTTAGTAGCTAATTTAATCTTCATCATTGTTCCGTCTACCGGTTTTGAGGTCATCCTTCGAGTCTAGATCCATGTGAAAAGTGTCAGCCTAGGTACGAGGATGCGTAAGGTAGGTACTATGGAGGACCAAAGAGGTATAACTCCGACTCACGTTATATAACTCTGAAGTGACTTCATACTGCCCCTTTTCGTTTAGCATAGGAAGGCCCTTCTCATCTAGCACACTTTCGCCTAAGCCCACCTTGATAAAGTCGTACTTGCGAGCAACGATGGCGATGATGATGCGCGACTCGAGGTTCGCGAGTTCCAGCCCAATGCAGTTCCTGGGCCCTCTCTCAAAAGGCCTCCACGCACTTGGGGGAATACTCTGAGCTGCATCGCCGAGCCATCGCTCAGGCACCCACTCATCCGCCGTGTCTCCATAGATGCTCGGGTCCCGCTGAATGACGCTTTGACATGAATACATGATGACTCCGTCGAGACAGTACTCTTCTCCAGTATATGTACGAACGGTGAAGCCGGTTCCGGGCTCGGTCATCCGAACGGTGCTGGCAGGTGGGTGCAAGCGGAGCGTCTCCTTAATGACAGCATTGATGTAGTGCATGCGTGGGAGAAGATGCTCGCCATCCTGCGCCAGAGTAGCGCATACAGCCCTAGGGCCAGATTCAGGTCCCAGAAGCTCGTCTAGTTCGTCGCGCACAGCCTTGAGCGCGCGGGGTGTCCGGCTCAGCTCGTAGAAAGCCCATTGAAGGGCGCTTGTATTCGTGTCGTGGCCCGCGAATAAGAAGCTGCGTATTTGATCCGAAGTCGTTGATAAAAGTTGGGGAGTTAACGCCTCGGTGTCCTGAAAGCTGAGTGCAAGGATGCTCCGCGATCTATTTCCATCCGCTTCTTCTTTCGTCTCGGTATACTTCTGCTGTATCATTCCTTTGACTAGTGAATCAATACGCCTGGCAAGCCGATGTCGTTTCAGTGTAGTTAAAGGAACAATCCACCAGGGGAGATTGTTCTTATCATCGTTATATGTCTGGAGCAGGTCTCTGAATAGCCGAATTACTTCGCTTTGTTTCGAATGGTCCGCATGTTGGGCATTGAGCTGGACATCCATGACGGCGGCGCCGATGACATCAAAGGTTAAATTAGAAATGAGTGTCTCCAGGGAGAACTTATCCCCTGAAGCAGCAAACCGATCTAAGCAATTCCAGAATGGTTCCATTTTCTCAAGAATGAGGGGCAAGAGACTCCAAAGATGTTGAGATGTGAAGCCAGGATTGTATCTCTTGCGGAGGTCTTTCCACTCGACACCCTGCGAATGACAAAGGTCAGAGAAGCCAGACAGTAATGAAGCATTTGCAGCCCACCTCTCTACCCAAAATTGAGGTTGATCCTATTATAGGAATCATATGGGTCCAGGTCGGCGATTTGGGTGTGCTAAACGGGAAAGGTTTGGTAGGTTTGGATATCTGCTCAGCGATATCGTGACTGGTGATTAGAGCCATGGGCGGGTTGATGGGTCGGAGGTCTACAAGCATAATGGGAGGGCGACCTATGGATTTCCACATCTCCTCGAAAATTTGGTCTATCTAGTTATTAGAGTCTTACTAGATACTTGGTTATGAGGGACAATAAATAGGTTCATTCCGGGGAAATATATTCTAAATTGCCTCATCGAATGTCCTACCTGGATGTCTATCGTGTATGCCACGATGCATGAATTCACCGAAAACCTTGAGATGGCCCCAGAAGAGGTTACTTCGTAGCTGTGGAATATGCGCATACTGTCTGAGGCGTATGTATCTCAGTCTCATATAGAGATACGAGACTAGTAACGCGACGGTTGCAACTAGGAAAAGCTGTAACATTTTGTGGCGTGCCGGCTTTGCACACAGCTGCTGTCTGTGTTTTCGGCTCACCTAAAACTGCGCTCATAGGCTAGTAGAATGATCTTAGAGAGTTGATTCAAGAGGATAATATAGCAGCCGGCAGGATGAGATATACAGATGTATTAACAAGCGAAGTTTGTGGGAAAGTTGAAACCATGAACGCGCTAATGCGTCATGGTTTTATCCAACCCATTATATAGTACCTGATTGAAAACAGGATGCAAAGCACTGCCCAGTTGGGTTTCCGATGTACCTAGGAGTCACCAACAGAGGTACCTAACTACCGGTACCTTTTAAGTTACGAGGATTTATGTAACACAATGCTCACCATTGAATGGCGGTGTTAGGCCTTGTTTAATATGTTAGATATGTGCTAACTCAAGTATTGGCTGCCCTATTTGGTTAGGAATGTACCTAAGGTACGGGGTGGTAGGTCTATGTACGTACAGGCATGTGAAATCACCGCCCTGCGTCTCAAGGCTTGCCTACCCCGGACCAACACCATGCAACGTACAATCGTACAACACTGCATAAATTCATATAAATGTAGTGAAGTTACATATATCAAATGTCTTTTCAAGACTACGGCCCAGACTACAGGTGCAGGCATTGTTTGATAAATATAGAGGTGAGAGTCCAGGTATGGTACGTTGGGTAGGTAGATAGCCAGGTTTCAGCAATGTTAAAGGGTAGAACGAAGAGTTTCTTTCTTTAACTTGGGAAAATTAGAGGTGTGTATATGGGGTCATTTAAGTCTCCGGTCATACATAATTCTGAACCTAGTTAAGGTACAGTATGGATTTCTTCGTCATTTCCCAGAACTACCTACATCCTTGGTAGGTAGTAGACAATCTATTTAATACTATTTCTATAATCCAATCTTTTCTTCGGAAACTAGATCAGAAAATAACCTTGGCTTTCCACCCACACGAAACCCCTCGAGCGATCACGAAGGCGATCAGAGCTGCGACGTAGAGACTTCCAGCGAATATAATTAGGCCATAGTAAGAGCCCTGGTTGGCTTTAAGGATTATACCCGCAATAGGAATTCCTATCAAAGCGCCAAAACTTGCGAAAAAGAAGGCTGTTCCGTTCCTTTTACCATAGTTTTCGGTGTTGCAGACTCGTCCGATGCAGACTGGAGTAAGACTGATGGCTGCGCCGGACCAAAACCCGAAGAGAGGAGCAAATGCCGTTATACCAGTTTCATTCGTTCCAACTGTCAACCAAAGAGCCAGTATCATCGCAGAGCAGGTGAATGCGGTTGCACACATGACGTTGAATGTTCCGAATCGATCCGCAACGTAGCCGGGGAATGCACGACCTGGTACAGCGCCGATGTTGAGCAAGACATTTAGGAGATAGGCCTTCTGTTGGTCTACTCCAGCATGTATCGCATATAGAGAAATGTAGGTATACGGAATGAAGACGGCAAATTCGATGAGGAAGACAGCCAGAGTGGTAGTGGCGAATTTGGGATCTAACAGCGACTTAAGATCGATGGAGGCTCCGGCTTTCTTATTTGGTGGAATTCTCTTCCGGAGTAGGCCGCACGCCCCTAAACAGCACGCTACGCAGATAAACCCGACGATACGGATTGACCATGCAAAACCAATCCGAGGCGCCGAGTAAAGTACGATGAGAGGGAAGACGATACCTCCAATTCCTCCAGCTGTGCATGCTATCCCCGTTGCGAGAGCACGTCTTTTGTGAAACCAGTGTCCGACTGCCGATATACTTGGGTTGAAGAGGAGCGACGCTGACATGCCTCCGAGGAGACCAAATGACAGTAAGTACTGGTAGTATTCTGCATGTGTCAGGACCTATTCATTAAATTCAACGAAACATAGCCTCGGCATACCTTTTGAAACGCTGAATAAGAAGATGGATGCGATGATCCCAATGCTTCCAGGTACGACGAGGAAATGCACATCATGTGCATCAAAAATAGGACCCGTTTGCACGCCGAAGAAGTACAGTGAGAATCCGTACAAACTAAATATCCAACCGATCGTGGACTCGGGATAATCGGGAAGCCCGTTCTCAGATATCCAAGCCTGAAGAACAGCTAATGTGTTAAGAAGACCCATAGACGGCATCATGGCGAACCACGCACCAAGTACGACCAACCATGCATCCAACCCGCCTTCAGGATACGCTGTGGTATCATCTATATCGATTTCTTCGATGTAAATAATAATTTAGCCAAGATTGAGGACGCCTCCAGTTTATTATTGGACTGTTCACATACCTGCAAGCATTCCTTGCTCTCTATCGGTTGAAGCCAGCATTGTCCGAGAAGGAGAATGCGTTCCGGTTGTCAGGCCTTATCCAGAAAATGAGGTAGTGGAATATCAATTGTTGTGATTAATGTGAGAACTATCTGAAAAGCCGAGTAGAACTTGACAAGAACCGCTTTAGTTGAACTGCCTAGTTACCTGTGTGGACGGTCTGTAGCATTTAACAAGGCGAATAAATAATAGGGGGAATGACACCACTCGGGCTAGGAGAATCCGGTCTTGGCACAGCGATTCGGCCATCTCTACCTTAGGTAGGAAACATCATCCGGGTGACCCGGGTGGTTTCTACTCAGTTTTTGAATGGCAAAGGTCTTGTATGGTCACTCTCGGTGTGGAGACATTTACGGAATCTTTTTTAGAAAGTTTCCGTGGGCGAATACGGCGGTGTGGCAGCTCGGATATCTGCGTTAGAGATTATGGATCTCATATCCTAATCTCCATTACATCTTACGCCGGAGCTATAGAAAAAGGCTGATTATTATCTTGATAGGAAAATCATTGGCACAACGTTGCATACCTTAGGTAGGTACCTAGCCAATAAGGCTGTAAGATTTGCCCAATACAAATGTAGGGTGTATGGGCGTTGAAGCACACTATAATTACAGGCTTACGGAGTTTTATAGCGTATCAATTCATATTGTAATTGGATTTTTTGCCACTAAAAATATAGGGAGATATGCGCTATCACCCCTACAAGTATAGCCCACTTTAGCGCCCAACTCCCTGTAAATAAATGACTTGGAAGTCTTGGGCACCCCCAATCGCACATTACGAGATCTCGTCTGTCCTTAGTCGGTCGTACTGAACCACAGCCTCCAAAAGAACCTGAGCCCCAATTGCACTACAAGGAGTCAGTTCGACGCCATTCGAAATCCCATATTCAAAGAATACATACCAGTCTTCCGGGCTACAATACTCCTCTGGATGGTGGCTGACACCATCCTTGCAAGGTACAAAAATCATAGCCGTCGGGCAACGCTTGCTTGTGTACACACTGTCGTGGCCGGCGCCGCTCACCATAGGGAGCCAGCCATCCGGGCCTACTAAGCCTTCTGCTACTCTCTTTACTACGTTGACGCAGTCCGCAGAGAACTTAACAGCAGGAGAGTCGGTGTCGACAGTCCATCTAACTTGAACTCCCTTACCGTCTTCCTTGGCGATTTTCTCAAATGACTCTATGCATAATCTCTCCACTTCGGCCACGACATCATCCTCAGGATGTCTTATATCTAATGTGAATGTGACCTGAGAAGCCACTGTGTTCGTCGAGGAAGTTGGGGGTATCTTAATGATACCTGTTGATACTAAAGCCCCTAGACCTTTAGCGATCGCATTAGAGGAGACAATCATCTTCGCAGCGGATAGCACAGGATCATGACGTGATTGAAGAGGTGTTGTGCCGGTATGAGCATCGCGACCGTCCACGGTGAACGTAAGCCATCGGTATGCTTGTGCCCCCTGGACCACTCCAATCTTCTTGCCACAACCTTCTAGAATAGGGCCTTGCTCTATATGTAGCTCGAAATGGGCGCCGAGCATATTCGCACTGCTAGAACAAGGTGTATCTCCAAGCAAGCCATGCCGCTGCAACTCCGACTTCATCGTAACGGATGGATTAAATATGTCGGGTAAACTCCAGGCTTTCTTAATTGGAATCTCTTCTGCCCATACTCCAGATGAGACCATGGACTTCGGGAATCGAGCTCCCTCCTCACTGTAGTCTGTATCAGATTACCCAAAAGCCTCAGATCGTTGCTAGGGTGTAAGGAGGACTTACTTGGTCCAGTTAACAGCCCCAACATCATACTGTGTCCTGAAGCCGCTCTCGTGGAGAGTGCGCAAAACTTCTATTGCCGCCACAACACCGAGTATACCGTCGTATCGCCCACCCCTAGGCTGAGTGTCAAGATGGCTACCCATAGTCGTCATTGGCGCTCTCGAATTCAACGCACCGGCCCGTCGGGCGAACATGTTGCCCATCTGGTCAACCTTTAATTCACAGTCGAGCTTGCGGACCTCATCCGCGAACCACCGTCGTACACGAGCGTCATCATCCGAAAGGGCTAGGCGTGCCATGCCTGTATGCGTAGGGTCCCTATAGCGTAAGATATTAATAAGGCACCCATAATGGTAATTTAGAGGCTGAAATATCCTACTTTCCGTATCGGTGTGCCGCACCCCATTGGCAGGTGTAGTGGAGGGTCTCTTGTAACCGATCTGCGTTGATCTTAAGTCCTGATAAGGGTTTAGAGGTAGTCGATGCCGACCTCACCTGACTAGGAAGTCGGAATATTGATCTCATTCTCATTGTCACGCCCCTAGAAAGCTGATATCTTGTAGAGATTAAATGAACACAGGTAATAGGAAGGCAAAGGGGGATCTCAGCTCCGCGGGAAGTACCTAGTTTAACGGTAAAATGCTATCATATAATCTCACCCCGTTACATCTTCCAGTCAATAATAGATCAGGTTCAACATTTGCATCCTAACTCTAGCGTTACGTGAGGTGCGCGCGCCTTCTCACTACATGTGAAACCGCCCTCTAATTACATCCGGTTTCGGCCGAGACGATGGAGAGGATTAAAGAGATGCCTGAGAAGATTATAGATTGATTAAACAATCGTATTCCAATAGACTCATAGATAAGTAACTGAGAATCCTTATACGTTCCATGATATCAGTAAGTTGCATAATATCTGCGTTGATGGTTTGACTCATATTCTCCACCTAGCGAGCGTTTACAGTGTAGGAGCGACCGCTGGGACTCGACACCGAAAACTTATCGGAGAGCGAAAGTTGAACAATATCCTACGTATTTGCCTCAAAATATACTATATGTAAGGCGTCGCGGGCATCAGTACCTAATCAATAAATCGCTTATAAGGCCGGCCTACTCCTCTGTAATACCGCCGTTCATCGCGCGGCGCTTCTCTTCAGGACACCGCCTAGGAATTTATCATTAAGCACAATATGAGTGAGATATATATAGCGATGGAAACGATGAACTCAATTGAAATATCTACGTAAAGTCGTATATAGTCGAATTCATATTGGCGTGAAAGGAGGGAGGTTGGGTTATACTTAGCGCCTGCGATACGAACGATAACTCATCACCCTAGGTAGATGGCAACTAATGGTGAGTCTAGGTAGGTCATCAACAAGAGTACAAGCTCTCTACCAGGACCGCACCACCTTATATCTACCTAAATAAATTCATTCCTTGATAATCCGTAATAAAGGCCATTTATGCATGTTGTATATCTCGGATGCCTCAATTAAGTAGCTCAAGGCGAACAAGATACGAGTCCTCCCGAAGCGGCCGTTGCCAGCTGGTGAGGGCGGTTACCCACTTGGCGATGGATACCTGCGGCACTTTCAGAAATGATAAAATCGCCAATTTCTGAGTCACGATCGGCCCACCTTCTTCCCTCCTGTCCTATAAGAGCGCACTGAGAGCAATTAGACCCGTCCTTTGACTTGGGGAACGGTCGAAACGCTCCCAATGGCTCTTCAAAGTTCGGTCTGCCGAACCTCAGGCCAATTGAGTCAATTGGTATCCAAGGTATCCGGTGCTCGATTCTATTCCGCCCCGGTCAATGGAAGCATTCCGGCCGCGAAGAGGAAGTATGTGCCGACCAGCGGTACCTACCCGCGGGGATTCAAGGTCTCGGGAACCATCGTTGGTGTAAAGCCCAAAAACACCACTAAGCCGGATCTTGCTTTCATTACCTCAGATACGCCGTGTGCTGCCGCGGCCGTTTTCACTAAGAACAAATTCCAGGCTGCGCCGGTAACTTTCAGCCGGGCGCTTCTTCAGCAACAGAAGAATTCGGGCCTCCGAGGTGTAATCATCAACTCAGGATGTGCCAACGCTGTGACTGGAAAGGGTGGTCTCGAGGACGCTGAGCGCATGGCCAAGGAGGCGGACAAGAGTCTTGGGGCTGATAAGGCGACGATTGTCATGAGCACTGGTGTGATTGGGCAAAGGTGATCATCTTAAATAATCATCGAAAATTAATCTTCTAGGTGTTCTAACAGATGCACAGGCTACCTATTCAGAAGATCTTAGACAAAGTCCCTGCAGCTTATGAAGGGCTTGGCGACACACACAAGCATTGGTTGACGTGCGCCACTGCCATCTGCACGACGGACACATTCCCTAAGTTGATCTCGAAGACGTTCACTCTACCGTCGTCGCCATCGGTAGAGTATCGCATAGCTGGAACGACCAAGGGCGCCGGCATGATTCACCCGAACATGGCAACTCTTCTGGGTGTGATCGCTACTGATGCCCCTATCTCACCTGCAGTCATCCCGCCTATTCTCAAGTATGCTGTTGATCGGTCTTTCAACAGCATCACCATCGACGGGGATACCTCGACGAACGACACGATCGCTTTGCTGGCGAATGGAGCTGCAGGTGGTCAGGGTGTGACTTCAGAGGATTCGGCCGACTTCAAGGCATTCCGAGACGTCATCACCGACTTCGCGACCGACCTTGCCAAGCTTGTCGTGCGAGACGGCGAGGGCGCTACCAAGTTTGTAACCATTCGCGTAACCGAGTCTTCAAGTGAAGATGGTGCTAGAAAGATCGCTAGCACTATCGCGCGATCACCCCTTGTCAAGACCGCGTTGTATGGTAAAGACGCCAATTGGGGCCGGATCCTCTGTGCTACTGGTTACTCGTTGATCAGCGAGCCTGGGCAGCCTGTGAACGACGTGGAAGAGATCGTCCCCGAGAAGACCAGTGTCTCTTTCGTCCCTACAGACGGCAGCCCGGAGTTGAAGTTGCTTGTCAATGGCGAACCCGAAGTAGTTGATGAGGCCCGAGCAGCACAGATCCTTGAGCATGAGGACCTTGAGATCCTAGTAAGGCTTGGAACTGGTAAGAAGGAAGCTACTTACTGGACCTGCGATTACAGTCATGAGTATATGTAAGTGTGAGACGAATCCATTTTCAGTGCCTATGCTAACAATTTTCATTAGCACGATTAATGGCGATTACCGGACCTAAGGTGTTGAACTATGAGGTACTTCTGGTATCATGGCAACGTTGGTTGGAAGGGAAGGTCTCTCATGATGATGACGCGATTGACTATTGGCTGCTAGCAAATTAGGAATGGATTTCTATATGTTATGATAGATCTCTATTTTGCTGAGTCGGGATGAACTTCCTGTTTTATCATGGAGCTGCATCTTCGTGCTTAAGGCAATGATATAAGCAAGAAGCTAGAACTCCACAATACTGCATGGTGGGAGGAAGTATATATGAACAGAAGACGTAAATATTCACACAAATTTATTCACAAATACTCCCTTACTATATGTTCTTATTAAAGCCAAGGGGAATATTGAAGTTAGGGAGTAGTGTACTTGTAACTGATTATGTAAGGGGGTTGAGGGTCCCTTATTGCCCCACCGTAACCAGGTGCGGTAAAAGTTCAGTCCCACTTCAAACTCAGACGCGTCTCGGCGTCCAAACACGCGTAAATTGATTTTTTGTTCATAGCATCCCGTTGAATTCACGCCGAGCTCTATCCGCAATTACACCTAATCGCACACAACAGAGCAACAATGCCAGCAGCAAAGCCAGAAGATAGAGGTGAATCCTCAACATCAGCTTCCAAGAAAGCGCTGTCAACTGCTTCTAACGGCAATGTAACCTACGAACTGCCATGGTACGCCTCTCTTTAAACAGCACTTCGCTAGTCTATTCTAACATTGTAATGAAGGGTGGAGAAGTACAGACCAGTATTCCTTGACGATGTAGTTGGAAACACAGAGACGATCGAACGATTGAAAATCATCGCGAAGGATGGAAATATGCCACATGTCATCATATCTGGAATGCCGGGTATTGGAAAGACAACAAGTGTGCTGTGTCTTGCGCGACAACTACTAGGAGACTCTTACAAGGAGGCGGTGTTGGAACTAAACGCCAGCGATGAGCGAGGTTTGTCCTACACCACAATCACTTATACAAGCAAGCTATAGGACCACGGTGCTAAATAGGGTTATCCACCAGGTATCGATGTGGTCCGAAACCGAATCAAGGGCTTCGCGCAGAAGAAAGTGACGCTTCCCCCCGGCCGCCACAAGATCGTGATCCTCGATGAAGCCGACAGCATGACCTCGGGAGCGCAACAAGCGCTACGACGTACGATGGAGATCTACTCCAATACGACGCGCTTCGCCTTCGCGTGTAACCAGTCAAACAAGATTATCGAACCGCTACAATCACGATGCGCCATCCTGCGTTATGGCCGATTAACAGACGCCCAGGTCGTCAAGCGTCTGATGCAGATCATCGAAGCGGAGAAAGTGCAGTACAGCGACGACGGACTAGCCGCACTCGTCTTCAGTGCGGAAGGTGATATGCGGCAGGCCATCAACAATTTGCAGAGTACATTCGCGGGATTCGGCTTTGTGAGTGGAGACAACGTGTTTAAAGTCGTCGACAGCCCGCATCCTATCAAGGTGCAGGCTATGCTCAAGGCTTGCTACGAGGGCAATGTGGACAGCGCGCTGGATACGCTGCGCGAGTTGTGGGGTTTGGGATACTCGAGCCACGATATCATTTCCACGATGTTCAAGGTGACCAAGACCATCCCTACGTTAAGCGAGCACTCCAAGCTCGAGTTCATCCGCGAGATTGGGTTCACGCATATGAAGATCCTCGAGGGAGTTCAAACGTTGCTCCAGCTGAGCGGTTGTGTGGCGCGCCTATGCAAGATCAATATGGATCCGAAGCGCTTCGAGGCAAAGAGTCAATAAACGAATACCTAGGCCGTAATCAAATAAGAAAGGGAATATGTGTCCGGGGGGTAGAACTGGCGAAATGGACTCGAGATTTTTGCATGGCATGGCACTGGCGTTTACGAGATCATAAGTTCCTAGGGGATTTCCCGATTGTAGTTGGTATGAGAATCAAAAGCTGTGGGCTATATACATGCTTTTATACAGATGCATGGCTCATTGCCCAGCTTAATAACACGGGAGAATTGCCCTGCTAATTATACCTGCTAATGGTGAAGACCTCATTTCTTCTGTTCCGATGATGATGCTTCGCTTTCGATTTCCATAAGCTCCTTCTCGTAGTCCGCCCAGACAGCGCGATCCCGTGCCATCCGTCGTTGCATGCGCACCCGCTGCTCATACTGTCTCATGCGGTAGTCGGCTTCGATCATGCTTCCCACAATCATGCCCGACATTTGGAGGTATCTGATAACGTTTAGTTCCTTTATTAGACCTAAAACTTCCTTTACCTCCTGTCCTGGAGCTCAATGGCAAGCTGTGATGTGCAGATGCAAAGGAGACACTCACACTTTGAATTGAGGGGTCAGTCCCCGGTACAGAGGCGAGACGATATACCCAATGCCTCCCAAGACCGCCGACGCAGCACCCCATTTTACCGCTCCAACGGCAGCGCCCCGCGCTGCTTCCCATTGCGCCTCCTGCGCATCTTCGCTCTCTAGGGCTTTATGGGCGCGCATTGTCGTGAGCTCATCGCGGGGTACCAAGAAGATTGCCGCAGCTCACAATTGAGTCGGTGTTGACTCGGTCCAATCGAGCGAGTTTCTTTTCTGTTAGACCGAGCTAGAATGACTATATTGCCGCAAATCTCCCACCACTGAGTGAGCTGTTTATATAAAGCGATCTCGTCAGCGGATGCGAAATGTTGAAAGTTGAGATTTCCTTGAAGGTAAGAGCTTATTTGGTGGAGTCGAAGCTTGTGTTACGATGCATGATTTGTCGAAGCTCAATCCCGAGCCGCCGGCGGGGCCGGTGCTTTATTGGCGTCATCGTTCTCGGTTTTCTTTAGTAGTAGCTCATTTAAGCTCGCATCGTGGTTCGCCTTGATTCATAAAGCTATACGGAATATATGTATAACAATTCTCTGTTTGAAAACTGAATTGACCAATCTGAGAGAATCACATGAACTGCCAGTTACCGTTGAACATGAGCCTCAGGTAGATCGATCTAGTACTATTAGTTCCCGAGCTGCAACTACGAAAGGCTTCAAGCTCCCCGGAATGTTCTCTCCGCAGGGAACAACAACTTGATAGCTCTTAGTAAACCTTCCCTAACGTCATAATACGTAGCTAAATCTCAAAGATTTCTAGAGTTTGAGATAGAACGTTACCTTGCATACATCGATCGACATTACTATCTTGGTATCGGTATGAGATCGAGACTTTTAGTTGTAAGCGATGACCTCTATATCGATGATATATGATCTGTAGGTAGCTTAGCCACATGTAGGTATTGTAGTTCGTCATAAACTATAAACACCACGGAAAATAGTAATAGAAAGAAGGAAGAATTTGACCTTTTCTTCCTAGTCTCCCTAACTGAAGTATGTTCAAATCGCGGATCTTGTCGAATAGAACCTGGCAATATCCTCTCCGACGTCATCATTCACGCTGCGCTTATATAGCATCTCCATCTTCCGTTTCAGTAACGCTATCCTCATCAGTAACCTTCAGCACGGCGCGTCAAGCTCCGCATATCTCCACGCAGCGCATATCACAACTAAAAGCACATCTCCATTCCACATCCCAAAGAGCATCGCTAGAACAACAAGAAAAGGACATGGCAGATAGAAACGCTAAAGGAGCAACGAAGGGAGAATTAGAAACCGGCGCCGAGACAGGCGCAATCCGAGACAGCACCGAAGACTGGAAGTCGAAGCCGCCGTACCGCACGGCTCCAGCCAACGAGCACTTCGACAAGAAGTGGACGGCGCACTGCCACTGCGGCCGCATCCGGTACTGGCTCTCCCGCGACAAGCCACTAGCAGCCAAATTCTGCCATTGTATCGACTGCCAGGCCTTGCACGGCGCACCCTTCCAGTGGGCTGCTATCTTTGAGAAGGAGGATTTGCATTTCGAAAAGGGCGCTGATGGATTGGCGTTTTATCACGCCCCGGATAAGACGACGGTGCATCGTTTGCCGTGTAAAGTTAGTTGCGCGTACTGCCACTCGCCTATTATGGATGAGGGGAGGAATATGGTGCTTATGTTCCCCGGTATCATTAAATTTAGCGATGCTGAGCATAAGAAGTTGTTTGATCCTCAGTAAGTTTAACACACCACTAACTGAAAATATCTGTACCAAATGTGAACGGGTTTAACTAATAAAACCATCCAGATGTCACATTTTCTACAGCCAGCGTGTCGTAGATATACACGACGGGAAACCAAAGTGGTCGGGGTTAGACAGACAGAGCGAACTGATGAAAGAAGTGGAGAGGACGGACTCTAAGGAACATACTGTTCTAGGTGAAGCTAGAAATGAAAATATGGAAAATTGAATTATCCAAGGGTATCTCATGCATGCATGCGTATTATATGATGACCACGTCTATGACTCCTCTATCTATCCGGTATGCTATTGTCGCGATGAATTTAATATGCTCTCTCCTCTCATGACATGAGGTCCTCTAATATCGCCTCAAGCTCTTCCTTCTGAAAGGGTAAACTTAGAAGTTCGGTCCCTAGGACATCCTTGCGACTCGTAATCATCTGGTGGTCATGGAATCTAGGAGGTGTCAGTATTACCAAAGCCATTCAGTAAGGGGTAGTATACGTACTCTTTCAGCAACGTTCGGAAAGCCATCTCCGAACTACAAATGAATTCCTCGACCGCCTTATTATACAATATTCGGTACTCAACCCCGGGGTTCTCGCCGTCGGCTTGCCCTCCATCATCCATAGCTGCCAGTACTTCGCCGACCAGCAGCCGGAATAGGTTCTTAGCGTTCTCCGGCAGACTGCGGAGAACATAAGTCACACCTTCCTTCCCACCAACTCGTCTTGCCTTCCGACCTAGAAGCTCATGCACGTCATCCACGACTTCAAGTTCTGCCGTAAAAGGGGCAAACGTAGTGCAATCGTGGAAGACGAAGTTGAACGAAGACCGTAAGCTGCTGTCCCAGAGTAGAGGGAAGTCCGGCGTGTCGGCGGAGCAGATAAGCCGAATATTCGGGTGCGCCGCTAGCTGAGCAAGGACGGGTTGTATCCCAGCCCTTCGCAAAGGCATGGCATCCACGGAATTCAAAATCACCGTCACAATCACCTCGTGGGACGAGAGTAGCGACTTCACACTATCTAGCATAGCCGAAGGGTTGCCAGCTGGTACCTTGTGAGCAGGATCGACCGCGCTAGCGACAGTACCCAGGATCTCGCGCAGTGAACTCGTCCGCACGTATCCATTGATGATGACGATCTTATTGACGATATGATCTGAGTATTTGTCGTACACGTGCTTCGCAAACCTATGCAGAAGCGCTCTCTTCGACCCGTATCCATACAGACACACGCTAAACCCCTGAGCAAGCTCAAATGTCCACTGCGGGAACGACTCAACGTGTATGGACTCCAGGAACTCGACGTCATCGGCGTGTGGGTCCTTGTACTCGCGCAGAATCGAGAAGTACTCGTCGTGAGTCAGGAGCTTCAGCGAAGCAAGAGTATTATTCGACGTCTTCAGGGCTCCGGGTCGGTTCTGAGCGAAGTAAAGCTCGTGCGGTGGTAGGTCTCGAGGCGGAGTCGGGGATTTCTTCCTTGTCCGTTTCGTGGTCTGCTTCGTCTTCGGCCGCCCTCGTCGGGGTTTTCTAGACGGTGTTGCGGCTTCGTCGGGCAGGTTATCCTCGTCTTCTTCTATTGCCTCGTCCTCATCCTCGTCTTCGTCACTAGATTCGTAGATCTCTCTTGCAATTTCTTCGTCCGCCTCTTCATCGCTCCCGTCTCCGCCAACTACTTTTTCGATTAGAGCTCTAGCACTCTTCTTCCTCGCGGATCGGTCGTTTCGTTTCCATCTTGGCGTCTGCGCGGTAGCACTGCCATTGGTCTTGGATGGTGTCACCACGTCGGCTCCATTCCTCTTGCGACCTCTGGGAGTCGATACTTCGCCATTGGCTTTGGGCGTTGTTGCAGCTGAGGCTTGGTTTCTTTTCCTCGGTGTCTCCTTCGCGGCCCGGCGTGTATCGTCCTCGTCCGAGGGAAAGTCATATTCGGAGTAGTCGCTATTTGCAATAACACTATAATTCTTCGCGGCTTTTGGCCGGCTGCTCCGCCTTCTAGAAGGGGAATCCTGGGTCAGTTCATCATCGTCTTCGACGCGGGTTCGTTTTCGCGGTGTGCCGTGAGAGCTAGATCCGTGGTCCGCAGCTTCAGGCTGCGACTTTTTGGTTCGGACCATTACAAATTAGCTATATAGAAAATATCGTTGTAATCGTGGTCATTATGGCAGTATGGCCGGTTGCGAATGCACAAAGCGGAAGGACAATTAAATGAAGTTAAGAAATCAAGCACGGATGGTTTCATTCACCATCGCGACTGCCCTAAAGTTCGCGTTCAGTGCCCATTTCCACGCTGTGGGGCGCCCTTGCATAACCTGTAGCCGGGCTCTGCCGCAGCTTTGCAGGGAAAGACTTGGCAGGTTCGGAGCCGCAAGTTGACGTCCACTGAAAGCGTTCTAAGGCGGTCCAGCCGCTAGGTTTTTAGCAAGTGCGACCCTTACAATTGAGATTTTACAGCGCTTCATAGCGCATGCTCTATCTTGACTCGATAAGACAACCTTCAAAATTACATCTAGAAATCGCCCCAAGGAGTCAATCTTCAGTACATCTATTTTCTTTCTTTCGTGTATTTTCCAGTATTCCCCTTCATGTAATTCTAGTATAATTCCTCATCTACAAAGGGCAGTTCTTAATACTCATTATTATCATGAATCTCAATTTCTCCGGGACCGTCAACGTCTTCAAGCTCTTAGCAAAACCCTCCCTATGCCTCCCCCACGCAACAGTATCCACATTCAATGAGATACCCAGTCCTCTCGGAAAGGCGTTTGAAGGCAGTGGCAAAAAGGTGGACATTAAGGCTGTAGTACTTGATAAGGACGACTGTTTTGCCTACCCAGACACAAACGAGGTGTACCCGGCCTACACTGTAAGTGACTATTAGAAATGAACATGAAGACGCAGATTTATCCATGTTCCCCCCACAACTCCTACGGCAATGTCGCAGTCATTGACCAGCCAATAGGCGAGATTCCGCCAACTCCAGGAAGAATACCCTGGCCGCCGTCTCTTAATAGTATCTAATACCGCGGGTGCCACCACCTATGATCGCCATGGGCGCATTGCAAAGGAGGTTGAGAATGTAACCGGAGTTCCAGTTCTGGCTCATCGGGTGAAGAAGCCTGGTTGCGGTGATGAGATCATGGCCCATTTTAAAGCTCATCCCGAAGTTGGAGTAACCCATCCGAGCCAGATTGCCATTGTTGGGGATCGTCTCTTGACCGATATGATGTTAGCCAATAAGATGGGCAGCTGGGGTTTATGGATTAAAGATGGAGTTAAGCCCTTGGATGAGAAGAGCGTGGTATGTCATTCAGTTTCTTGCGCTTTCTCATATGCACTCGCTAACATATACACAGTTCTCCAGGGTCGAGCAACGACTCGCCGCATTCTTAACGGCACGCGGTTATCAAGCGCTTAATCCTCAGAGCCCGTTTGAGTAGTTTTCGTGGATGAGGTACCGCGATGTTTGCCATGGATCAGCCGAATGCTGTTTATAATACAGTCAGGTACTCATATGTTTATAGTATTCGAGGTCGCTGAATAGGCCGCTTCTGTTGCCTCTGGGCGAGAAGAGCCAAGAAATCATGAAATAACTTCGAAGAATATAGCCGCTAAGGTTCTTGAACAAGGCTCCGTGGATTATGGGTGTGGCTAGGTACCTAGGCATTCGTGGCAGATGTTAAGTAGTAGTTGGAGATATTCCACGCTTCTATTATGCATACATGTATTCTAGCTCCCATCCTCAACAACCTCTTCACTCAGTAAAGAGCCGAACGGGGCCTACATATCATTAATTAATGAATCGAAAAGGAAGTACTATGTGTTCACATTATGTTTTACGTTGTGATCATATAATAGATTTGTCACGCGGCGTACCTACGATGATGGGAAGAAATGGCTTGTTCCGCAAGGAACTGGAAACTACCTACCTATCTAGCTCAGCTCATGGTATACACATAGGATGATTCTTCGTCTGCTATGTCTAGGTAATACCTGTAAGTAAAACGTCTGGCAAGATTTCTCTTCACTCTCATAACGCAACTATGATTCCGCATGATTTTATGACCTTCCATTCTATGAAAAGCTATTTAGTTCTAACCCTCAAGATCACGCTTCCGGCTACACCCTTAATCACCAAAGCGGGAGAAATCCACGATAGCCCAAAATATTTTGATTTTACTTTACAGACCACTAAAAAATATAAATGCCAACATTTCTCAAGTCTTTAAACGTTTGCACAACTCCTTTCCAAGTCGTCTTGTATCAATCTCGCGCTAGTCATGGGCTATCATGATACAGCAACGGTATCAACCTGGGTTGGGCCCTTTAATATTGTAGAAGTGATTTAGCCATCATTCCAAGGAAAATTGACGGATTGATGGCAGCCCTGAACCTCACATAGCCATTCTAGACTAGAGAACAAGTTGGAGATGGTTGTGAGATGCTAAGAAGGTGGGTCTGATCGCTCGTAGTGAAGCACTGAATGTGGGTATATCTAGGGCTGCAAATTTTTCTATTTCATCAGTCCTCGGTGGCGCAATTGGTCAGCGCGTCTGACTGTTAATCAGGAGGTTGAAAGTTCAAGCCTTTCCCGGGGAGATTCAGTATAATCATTCGATTTCCGTCGAATTTATGTGATATTTTTTACATTTTTGTAGTATCGCTGCTTATTTTTGGACGGACCTCTGCTTCTCTACTCTAGTAAGTTGTAGAACATGAAATTCTCTCAGCCATGACCGTAGAAACTATATTAATATGGCCTAGGAGGCGTTGCGTTGAAAATCAACGCCCTTATAATATCTATATTACGTCTTGTGGAAAGCTATCCAGACAACAACTGTAAATAAGTTGAGGCATTTCAGTGCTTACTATCCTTTAGCACAAGCCAGCCAAATCACAACAGATGTATTGAAACATATCCCGTTGCGTATGGAAATTGTGAATGAGAAAGCCGCATCTCCTGAGCATATATGCATGAGGCATCCGGTTGACTTAGTCAATTCTTCTATCACATTCATATTTCACTGTCTTACAGCGTATTGTTAGTGAACTTGCAATTTGCGACTTGGCGAATTTAAGCCTCTAGCATATAATCTACATAAGATGGGCAATTGGCAGTTAATGACTGCTCCCAATATGAGTGGTTGATCTCAAGCGCCTATTGAAATTTCCAGCGAAAAAAAGGATTATATACACCGCAGATTTTTATCTCGGCGAATAAAAAGTAAGTTAGGTAGGTAATCACAATACTCCAATCTGACGAGGAGAATTCGGGGCATAGGTGTGCAACTGGAATCCTGAAAATACAACCCAGTGGGCTCTTTAAACTGGCTGGGTAAGTGCGACTCGGATCGGGACCGACCAAACGTAATGGTTCGGCTCCGGTCATTTGACAGCGGGAAAGCGCAACTCAAGTTCCACGAGGAGGACCACCTGGCTTCACACAACTTTTCATGGCTTATTGGCCTGCTCATTGAGAATGTGCCAATGCTAAGGCTCTAGCAAATCGTCTCTATTAATGGAAGCTGCTATGGATTGACAGCAATCCATATTTACAGTGCTAAGTAGGGGAACACAGATACCTGGGCAGGACTCTCTAAGAATTGAGATCCCAACCAACAACTGCACGATTAGAATAAATATTAACTTGTTTATGGCATAGATCTATTCATCTATCGAGTTTTTCATACGTTAGCGCCGTGAGAAACATTTAAAAAGGCTGCTTCGACATAGGCCTGATAAAATTCAAAATAATTAAAATAAATAAAAATAATTCGCAAAAAATCAAAGACACTCCCCCGGAAAGGCTCGAACTTTCAACCTCCTGATTAACAGTCAGACGCGCTAGCCAATTGCGCCACGGAGGAGACGTATCTGTGGCTTGCCCACTCTAGCCAATCGTGAAGACGAGCTTGAGTGGACGTGGATGGATTTTTGCGGTCTAAGACGCTTTATCAAGGAGTGTTTTGACTAGCCTACGTTTAGTGGGGTAGCCAGAGGACCCTGTAAGTTAAAATGGTTGGCTAAGAGCAGCTTAGACCACGCAAGGACCGCCCAATAATATTGTACCCTTTCTTTTGCTCCAAGGAAAAGCCATGTTGAACGTCATCTTGATATAGGATTTTGGCTGGGACTTTATTGGATATCCCTTCACCTTCTTTAATAGAAAGGACTTGGTAGTGAACGATATAGGCAGTGGTATCTGATTTTCTTGACGAGAGAGAAATAGGTACCCTTTGGCGTCACGTTCACGCCGAAGGGTCACGTTTATGAACATCAATAATTCCGGAACAAAGCACCATCAAATTGATATCAGAGTAGAATTTGGATACCACGAATACCTATGTAATTAACATTAATAAGACGTTTATAGTATGTCTTGCGTGCTCCTATCCATGCATTATAATTGCGCGGCTTGCGAGTGCTCGGGGGGAAGGTCCACCACTAAGTACCTTGCTAAGGTATGCCTTCTATCCGTCAATCAACACGGGCAATTTGCCGAACGACCCACTATTATTCACACTATTCGTATCGGTCTGAAATAATTACAATTCTATCCTTGTTGTCGCAAAAACATTCCAACTCAATTAAATTTGTAAATATTCTGAGGTTCATCGTGGGGTCTGGTATCTCAAATACGATTGATTATACTCACGAAAACCGTGATGTTACATATGTAGGTTACAACTCACGGCAATTGGGAGCTAGAATGTCTTCCAATGATAGCTTGACGAGCTCCACACAATTCACCCGCTTTCTCGCAACATCATGGCGGTGCCAGGGATAATGGTATAAGGCTGAACACTCCCAAAACTTTTGGAGCTCAATGAGAGGAATAGTCTATTCTAGGGGACCATCTTAACCGCAATACATATAGATAGGACTGTCCTAATCCCTCAGAATCCCCACCAACGAGTTGTCTATCACGCCCATATCTGCCAGTGAGCGTACCTATGTCACAAGAAAAGAGGGGCATTAGTTGATAGTGGAGCTAATTGACTGTTATATTAAGGCGGTCATGATTGATAGCCAAGATACTTCCGGTCGTGGGGCCCCAAGGATAACTACTATGGTCAAGAAACGACGCCTTCCACCAGGACGTGGGGCGTATCTCAGCGAAGATGAAAGGCACAAGACACTCACGCCTCGCTAACTGTATATACCTAGGTACCTTGGTAGGTTCCTATATAGAGATCGACGCCGATGCTTTCTAGGTGAGATGTCAGTTCGGTTGCTTGGGCCATATAAAGAAGGAATTTCATCGATAATCTATGGGGTCCTTGAAGGGAAGCCAACTGAGCTAGCTAGTGCCTCCAGGTAAACACGAATGTGGCTTGTCCCATGGTACCGCCAGACACCATTCCGAACGACGAAGGATCTATGTTGAAAGCCAATGCCGGCGATGAAGCATTTCTAGCAACACTTGTGTACAGAAGGAGAGGATTGTGAATAGCGTATTAACAGATTTTCAGGTTACATTGGCTCTAGCTTCTAACGATGTAAGTTATCTCAAACCGGAGTAGATTTGCCGAGTATCTTAGGTAAGCAAGAAAACACATCACCAGTGAGGCAGCAATGAGTTTGTCCCTCGACCCTTCAGATTAAAAGCGAATGGATTCTTACCTAATCAACTTGTAGACTATGAAGATAGACTCGGGTCGATTGATAATGTGATGAATGAAACACCATGGTTCGGCTTCGTATCTAGAAGTAAATCGAGGGCAAGGGAAAGGAAAGCAGTTGTTGAAGCTTGAATTGTACTGTCACTTGTGAGCCTTCTGTAAATTCTGTCCGATGCCTGCTCCCTGTGACTTACCCTTTATATTACAGTACTTGGCAGCAAACAAAACGCGAGCTTGAGTCTCTCCGCATACCCTATTGCATTCTTCGCCAGCGTCGTGTATATGTTACATCACTGAGGATATCGAGATCCCCAACCATACCGTAAGTACCTAGGTACATTTCAAATGATTATTAAAATTTTCCGTCCTAAATTGAAACATCTTCTAGAACTCCATAATGTAGAATCATTGGCATTCTATGGATTAACATGATATGGCCGGGCACACGGCCTCAGCGAGGCCCGCGAGTCAAAATTTGTTCCGCGTCAGCTCTTTTATCCCACTTCATGTGGCCCAGGCCATGAACGGATTCCCAAGAAGTTCGGCCTTGGAAGGCGGGGCAACCAGGAAGAAAGAAATGAAAATTTCTATCATCGGACAGAAAAACTGGTAGCTCTTGCCAAAGCTCATCTTGGAGATCTAAGATAGTGATCCATAGGTCACACTACAGGCTAGGCACAGCGTGTGCCCCCACCTACGCAGTTCGATCTCGCAATGTCAGGGCAAGTACCTACCTCTGCCAGTAGTTGGCGATATCTTCAAAGTTCACATTGACCACTATTATTTAGTTGAAGGTGGGTACATGTCTACTCAACCTCAACAAATGAGATTATGTCTTGATATGTCCTGCTTCAGAGATTTCATACTTAACTGATACTATGATCGATAGAAGCTCTACTCACCTTAGTGACTGCCTTATATGCTGAGATTCATTCTAACATGACAAGAGCCATGACGTAAATACCTGCAGGTTCCTGTTCTGAGAAAGGATTTCTGGTCATTCTGCCACTGAATCATATTAGTCCGATGTATAAGTATCTATTCATCTTCTCCACCAATGCTTTGGACGGGTTAGGCTAAACCTGCCGTTATATTATGAAACTGGTTACTAAGTGGAATTGTGAAGGCCATATAAATATCCTGTAAGATATGTTCTATCCTTCAAACCTTTCCCCCCCTCAATCTCGCTCTGTCATCCATTCTCCCATTCTCTCGCTTCCATTAATTCTCCTAATTCATAGAAGACTTTGAGGTCTCATATATTCACGAGTATAATCATTCTTTAGAATATACGATCGAATAATACCAGTTAGCTATCGTCAAGATGGTAGGCAAAGTGTGGTCAGACCTCGAGGAGAAATACTTCTGGAGAGTTGCTGTTGCGCAATCCTCGAAGCGTGCCGGGATTGACCGAGCCAATAGCGAGAAGACGTGGGATCAACTTGCTTCTGAAATGCATCGTGCGATGGAGCGTCAGGGAGGTGTTCGTCGAATGTACACCAGCACTATGCTATGTAAGCTAGCCAACCCACTACTTCATACCGGTTCCACGGGCTTTAGAGATGCTGATATAGAGTGGTATAGTCGAACACTACTTCCAGAACATCGAAGGCGAACGAAGATCGCCTAACGCTACTCCCTATGTCAATGAGTACCTGGCAAAGCTCGGTATGCTGTCCCTGTTGTTTCCATTCACTTCTGTGCCAACGAGTTGGGTGTAGGGCCGCATCGTGAATTAGTTAATCTTCGTTCCAAACGATCTCGGCGTGTCTCAACGGCGAGCAAGCCCAAAGCTTCTCAGCCCCCTCTTCCCTCTACTGGTACGACCCATTCGCCCCAGAACGAAGATGCTGTCCCTTCCTTAGAATCCGCCGGTCACCAGAAACCTCACTCTACTCCCCGCCGAGCTACTCGCGCAGCTTCACATCGTTCTACCCGGCCTTCCCGCATATCCTCCAGTGCCTCTCTACCTCTGCGTCCAATCGCCCCGGCGGGTAAGAAAGCCATACCACCTTTACGATCAGCAAGTCCTAATCACAGCAATCCTCCCCACGCCAATCGTCATGGCGCTCTACTCGACTGGAATACGGGACCACCTATGCCGTTCGCCCCTGATTCATCTTCCTTTCAGTATCCAGCGGCTGTTGCTAGCAGACCCAGCAACGGCCACCCGTCCGAAGATGTCGTTTGGGGCTATCAAATGGGGAAGCGTTCGGCTCCTGGGCCGCTGCCTACTTACGCACCTTCCAAGTCACAGAAGACCTCTGCTGGCGGAGTTGCAGGCCGCAACGCGTACACTGACTTCCAAGGGGGTTACGAAATGGGAGAACGTCATGCTGCTCAGTCATATCCTATTTCGTCCCCCGCCTTGCCGCAGATCAATGCTATCGGTCGCGCTCCGAGCGAATACTCAACCGATAACCCTCAGAGTCACCAGCAAGAACATTTTTCGGGATATCACATGGGACATCATCCTAGCCCTGCGTCGCTGTCGGGCTATTCCTCGTACACCACTACTTACGCTTCCTCTCTTAGTCGAACCGCGAGTAACGATTCAGCTGACGAGGCCCTCTTCGTTGAGGATGACGGTAATAGCAGAGCTGGCATGTCTGAAGGTGCGGGGGCATCTAATGGCATTGGAGCTCAAGCTTTTGAGGATGCCCGAACTGCTAAGCATAGAGGAATGGGTCGAGGCGGAATCATCAACTGGGATGATGGCAACGTCAACTACGACGTTGCGAAGGATCGAGACTATATCTCAGAAACGGGTGGTGGCTACTAGATGACGGGGTAGTCACCTAGTACATCATGGTGAGGGAATCTGCGCTGATTTGAAGGGTTAGAAGGAGAGCCACGGAATGGTCAGGGGATGGCTCGATACAACCACAAATG
Organism: Hypoxylon sp. PDH2405; assembly: GCA_023628415.1. Classification (NCBI taxonomy): domain Eukaryota; kingdom Fungi; phylum Ascomycota; class Sordariomycetes; order Xylariales; family Hypoxylaceae; genus Hypoxylon; species Hypoxylon sp. PDH2405. The sequence goes on along the minus strand of JAMAKT010000078.1, from coordinate 104,005 downwards.
GTTGATATTCTGCGATGAATTATGGTATTTCGTTTGATGGTTCGCGATGGTTTAAGATATTGCGCTGAGCTCTCTTATTTATTACTGTAGCTGCAGATATATATCGTTGCATTTCGAACGCCTAGTTCATTAAATGATGTGATCCCTTTGAATCAGTCTTATTATTCTAGAGGTGTGAAGTTGTTCCTCGACGATAGCTTCGCTATCGATAGTGGGGTACGTATCCCGGCAGTCTGGTTCTGGTTAGATAGCGCACGGATCGCGGGGTCCTCTTGTGCCGCCTTAGTTCCTTTCCCCTCCAATGATCGTCTATCATTGGCTTAGATTCTCTCAACATCTTCAATTTCCAAGTTTGGCTTTGGTCGGATAGTGACCCATGCCAGGTGAATTAATATTTAAAACGAAGAAATACCCATGGGCATCGGCCTTGAAATACCTGTCTTCGGGGCACATGCTGCCTCAAGAGCGATTGAGTTGGGCGCATCACGCATCGAGCTCAATGCTGTAGGCTCGTATCCGGATGGGGGCCTAACGCCGTCGCTTGAAGACCTAGAAAATGTGGCTCACGCCAAAGTCCCCGTGCGCGTCATGATAAGACCGCGAGGCCCACCGTCTGGAGCACAGGCACGCGATTTCATTTACTCCGACGAGGAATTTGAGCAGATGGAGACTGATATCCGAAGATTTAAAGAAGCCGGCCTGCTTAACCAGGCGCGTGGTGACGGCTTCGTATTTGGTATTTTGAAAGAGACCCCTCAGCTGACTAATGAAGGTAGCCCCCGCGTAAGTAAGTGCTGGGTTGACAAGGATAGGTGCCGTAAGCTCGTTGAGGCGGCTTATCCATTCAAAACTGTCTTTCATCGGGCCTTCGACGAAATTGTGAGCTGCGACGATGACGGATCAAATATTGATGAGCGTCATGCCTGGAAAACGGGACTTGAAGATCTAGTGGCTTGCGGTTTTGATGGCATACTCACATCTGGCGGGCTTGGGCACGCAGCCAACAATCTTCTGATTTTGGACAGGATTATCACGAGAGCAGGAACGCTCGGCATCGAGATCATCGTTGGCGGGGGTATTAGAAGACATAATGTCGGAGAGCTATCCCAACAGCTCAAGTTGAAACAGAGAGAACACTCGACATTTGTCCATTCGGCCTGTCTCTCAACACCCGAATCGGAACACGTCGATGCGAACGAAGTCACTGGTATCTTGTTTGAATTGAGATAAAGTATCACCGGTGGTTCCCGCTGGTAAAGTCGACAAGGAGAGTAATGGCGGCTTTGAGGCGAACAATGTGATGATATAATTGGTGAGTATATTAAGTAATATGTACATCTTATTATACTTCTAATATCTAACAAATGCGAAGAAACAGCACCGCCGACCGTTGCCCGCAGTTCCTGATCCCCTGATCCATATCCAAAATAGAGACCCTCATATCATATCATAATTCGTACTATCGTAATTCGTACCCTTCAATCCATATTCATTATATCTATTCCTTGGTGGCAGCGCCATCCCGAAGCGTTTCCGGTAAAAATTTCGACTTCGAAGCGATAATCCCGGCCAATTCCAGCATCGGGGCGTTGCGCAGGATCTCAGAAACATGCACTACACTCTGCAGCTCCTTCAGTGCCCAAGCTCTAATGTCTACTGCGACGAGACTGTCCACTCCGTATGTGTTGATCGGCCGAGCACTATCAAGGTCCTCAAGTTCCATCATCAAGCTCTTCGCGAGCTTAGCCATCAATGCTGAGCAGACAGCACCCTTCGCATCGTCTATGCTAGTTGCTGCCCCTAGTATACTTGCGAAGTCAGTAGTGGCATTACTCTTCGCACGGCTCTGCGATCCGCTTGCGTTCTGCGCTTGTGTATCGTACACATTGAGTGGCGCGAAGCGCGCATCCGAGAACCAATATGGGTCGTCATCTCCGTTGGCTTTGACCAATCCGCCACTAGCAAGACCGAGGATCGGCTGCGTTCCGACCTGGTCTGCCATGGCGGATTCTATTATCGTGAGGAATTGTTTCTCCGTTAGCTGGGGCGCGCCGGCTCGCACGATTTCCGGCACTTTCCCTTGTTCGGAGACGAATCCAATTTCGCCCATCCAGCCAAGATCAATGCTGGTTCCTTTCAATCCTCGGGCGCGGCGGTAATGCATAACAGCATCTTGGTATGTATTACCTATTTGGTGGTTAGCGAAAGACCACGAATGTTCTAATCTGGTTATGGGTAACTTACCAGCATTATAGTTGCTCTGCGCTATCGAACCGATCTGTCCAGCCGCCGACGACATAGTTATGAAGAAATCGAGGTCCTTTGGTAGCGTTCGATGCATGTTCAACGTTACCCGGTATTTGGGTGTTAACGCTGCCCACCAAGCGTCGAAGCTCATGGTTTCGAACATCGAGTCCTTAGAATTCGTGTTAGCGAACCTAATAATCCGTACCATGCTATTCGACTTCTTACCTTCACGTTCATCGCCATGATAACGGCTCCGCGTATTGGCGGAAAGCCCTCATTTCCTATTTGCTTCAGAACTGTCTGACATTGCTCTATGCAACCAATATCGGCGGCAAATGCCTTAGCCTTTACGCCAAGTTGAGAAAGGTCCTCAAGTAGTTGTTGTGCTCGGGGATCCTTGGCGCCGGATCGAGACGTAGCGACTAAATATCGCGCCCCTTTCGCAGCCATCCACCTCATTAATGATCGGCCAAGGCCGCCCATTCCTCCAGGAATGATATAGGTAGCATCGGGACGTAACTGAATTTCGGCCGGCTTGGCAGGTGTTGTCTGTACTCCGATTAGCACTCTATACTATATGGAAATTTCCTTGAACTCGACGTACCGGTACTTTGTCGTCATCGACAACTTGAAGGACAACCTTTCCTCCGTGCTTCCTTGCCTGGAGCATTCGGAATGCCTCTGCGATCTCCGAGAATTTAAATACGTGCAGCGGCTTGACGAGCTTGATAATTCCTTTATTGTAGTAGGAGAAGACCTCAGCCATAAGCTTGCTGAATAGCGGTCGGTTTGTTCGGTACATGGTCAAGACGTTCACACCGGCGAAGATGGCATTGTTAGCGAATGGCACCATGTCAAGACCAGTGTTACTCCCTAGATTTCAGCGTCAGCATAAACTCATGGGAAGTTTCAAAACATGCGGCACTTACTGATATCCTTCATGCCAAGCTCGATGAATCGGCCAAAAGGCGCAATACAATGCCACGTCTGCCTCAGTAGTTCACCGGTTAACGAGTTCAGGATCACCTGCACGCCTAGACCTTTCGTTATTCGCTTGACGCCCTGAACAAAACCATCGTCCTTGTTACTGAAGATGTGGTCCTCAGGGATGTGGTAGTGTTCAACGAGGAATTGCTTCTCTGCCTCTGAGGAGACAGTGGCAAGGATCTCGGCGCCAACGTGCTGGGCCGCGCTGATGGAAGCTTGGCCGACACAATCGGCTGCTGAGTGAATCAGGATCGTCTCTCCTGCTTGGAGTCGGGCAACATTGAAAATGCTGTGGACCGCTGTTCCGTATGATATCATCATAGTCGCGCCCTCTTCGAAGGTCATCGCGTCTGGCAGCTTCTGGAACACGTCTTTTGTGTTGCGGATGAAGGTCTTGTACCAGCCAGATGCGCATGTCATCACCCGATCTCCAAGGCTGAACTCGGTAACGTCTTTACCCACTCTAGTTACGACGCCACTGCATTCAAGGCCGAGGGTTGGGTCCCAGAGTTGACCTAATACCACCGCCATATCGTACGGGTCTAGCCCAACAGCTTTGACCTCGATCTCGACTTCCAGGTCACCCAGAGGCTTCGAGTACTCATCATCGTCACTGAAATAGAAACTGTCAAGTTCACCTGTAGCCTTCAGGTCGAGCTTCAGCGGACGGCCTGGTTGCTTGATGGGCTGCAATGTCAACTGGTCCCCTCGGGCTTCTTCTGGGGTAAGGAGCCTGCTAAGGGTTTCGTCGGGACATACGCGAAGGACGTGGAGGGCACCCTTTCTCTCAGCGAATTCATGGTCGGAGTTGTGAGGCTCTCCCTGTAAGCGAAGGACCTTCAGAATTGTCTCGGTCACTCCTAGCTCTTCGTAATAAACATCAGGGTCAAGATCCAACGTCGTAAATTTCACCTCTGGAGCTTCGCCACGAATGGTTCGCGCGAATCCGGCGACCATGTTGAGTTCCGGTGCCCGGGTGTCTATGGAGGTACCACCCCTAGTCAACCAGAGAGTGCCCTCGGAATGAAGGACCATGTTCTTTAGGGCTTCGTATTGATCGGCCCTAATCGAACTCAGTAGTGGCTGCTCAAGTTCGAATGTGGCGATGCATCGCGTTCCGTTCAAATCGGATTTAGCAATATCAAGCAACGTTTTCTGCTCAACTGAAACTCCGTTTGCTGTTAGTTGATTCGAAAGCTGCTCGATCATCGACTTCGTAGTACCACTGCCTTCTACCGGCGACGTGACAATTACTACCTTGCTTGGGAGCTCGTTCTTAGAATCATAAGGAACGCTCGATGCCATAATGGACGAGGAGTGGCCAACATCTTCGCGATCGCGGAAGCACCAGTCAACACCTGAGAATCCCTGTGCACGGAGACGGGTGTCCCATTCTTCCTCAGAGAGTTCAGGTCCCCATTGTCGTCCGTCATCCTCACCCAGCCACCAGCCGGAGAGGACTCCGAATACGACGGAACGTCTCGCGATCTTGCTCGTCAGCTCCGTGACAATGAGATGGCCACCTGGTTTCAGCAGCTTCCTACAGTTAGCCAAGGTCGTTCCAATGGATGACGTCGCATGCAGGACTTGGAACGCGACGACCAGATCATACGACCCCTCTTCTAGTCCTTGCTGCGAAGGATCTTTCTCGATGTCTAGGACCTTGAACTTCATCATGGAGCTATAGTCCTTGAACTCTTCGCTGGCTGCTTCGAAGAAGACACCACTGATATCAGTGTACGTATACTTCAGCAATCGGCCTGCGAAGTTTGGTCCCAGGCTGGAGAGAATTCGGCTCGTAGCACTTCCCGTGCCAGCTCCTACCTCGAGGATGCGAAGAGGCCTCTTGTGCGATAGGCGCTTGATGTACTCGCACTGGACAGCAGGCGTGCGTTCGTCGGATAAACCATAGCGGTACATGTTGTTGAGGAGGTTATCGCGGCTCATCACCTCCCATGCCTCCACCTCGCCCAGCATCATGCTAGAGATGTTGTCGTCGATGCGACACATCATCTCTCCCTCAAGACTCGCTTTCGAAACGCGTGCCAAGACCTCATCTTCAACAGAATGGCTAGCTGTCATCCACTCAAGAGTCTGGCAAGGAAGCTTTCCAGCTTGGCCGAGTTCGCATTGGCGTTTCATGTAGTTATAGTATATCCGATAATGCGGTGCCATTTTCTCGGTATCTTCGGGGCTGAATCGCTGGGTCGCTCTCTTGCATACGATGTAGGCGGCCCACTCGAGGTCGTGAACTGTCGAATATTCCGTTTGAGGGGCGTCAGAGCAAGCCTTCTTGAGCAATTCCTTCGTCGCGTCGGCTGAATTCTCAACGTCAATGTCCCATGTTGCATACGCCCCGAGCTTTTTCAAGGCTTCGATCTGGGCCTGTGCATCTTCTCGCGCTTCCGTATCCGCAGCGAAGTCTGTTGACTTCAGGCCCTCGAAGATGATTAGGGGCTCCTCCCATTTCTCATCTGAGAGCACAACCGTGCCATTCGTGCCATCGAAGCGTCTCTCCTTGATATCGGCGAAACCGCGAAGGCGAGTGCCCTCTTGTGTTGGCAATTTAGCCGAGATTTGGATTCGCTCTATGTACTTGGGAACCGTGGGTTTTGCTACTCCATCACAGGCCATCAACATTTGAAAAGCGCTGTCGAGGGTGGTAGGGTGAACGATGTGTTGAGATTCGACGTTCTTGGGCATGAGCGACCTTGTGTCTGGAATCTCTACTGTGCTGCAGATGACGGTGCCGCCAGCACGTGAATCCACGAGTGTCTGATACGTTGGCCCCCATTGCATTCCAAGCTTGGAGAACTATTATACTACGTTAGCGATGTCTCTATATGCAGATTATCACGGGATTAAATGCTCACCTTCTCATAGAACTTGGCTGCACTGCGATCTTGCAATGGCAGACTCGCTACACGCGAATACTCGGCACGGTAGCTCTCGGCTATCGAAGCTTCTTCATTAGTGAAGCCCGAGGAATGGTCGTCCGCAGCGTATTTAAGCTTAATAAGACCGGTGCTGTGCTGCGTCCATTCACCCTCGCGGGTACGACTTGACAGAGTGAACTCCTTCCAATATGTCGTCAAGGATCTAGAGGCCACTCTCCAAGGACGTAACTGCAACTTAGTCTCAACGGCGCCATCTTCGGCGTCATTCAGGACGAGGGGTGCTCCGGGGAAGACATCTCGCAATTGGAAAGCTTCAATGGTCTTGGCAGGCTCAGCAGTCTGACGGACGGCCTCGATGACCATAGCCAGCACCCCAGAGAAGGATAGAATGGGCTTGTCATGGACCATGTAATGCCTGAGCCAGGGGATCTCTGATAGGCGGAGGTAGTTACGCCAGCTCGGTTCACCGTCGTTAGAGAACTCATTTCGCACACCTAGAAGATCATGCTTTGGCAGTTTCCGGTTTCGGTAAGCGGCTGAGAGAGCCGTTTCGTACCAGTACCTCGAGTTATGGTTCCATGCGAAGGGTGGCAAGTCCACCAAATGGGTGGGATGCTCCTCTGTGGGATCCAGAAGGTTGGCTTTGGTGATATCCACTGAGAATCCCCTTTGGTAAAGAGCACCAGCGGCAGTGAGGGCAGTGCGGATCGCATCTTGTTTCCGTGTTAGGATGCTGAGGGCGTGTATATCCTGTTTCTTTCCCTCTTGCGCCTGTAGGATCTGTTTGATTGGACCTTGAAGGGCACCATGGGGACCAAACTCGACCATTGCGATTGATCTGTCGAGGAGCTCTGGTGTGTTCAAAATTGCTTTTACCGCATGATTGAACTTGACTGGGCAGACCATGTTATCTACCCAGTATTGGGGTGACCTGAGCGCTTCATCGCTGATCTCTTCCCCAGTGACGGATGAGAACATGCGAATGCCCGTCGCTGTGCTTGAATCAGCCTGGATGCCCTCAAGGGACTCGAGATACGGCTGAGCGAGTTCCTGCATGAAAGGACTGTGGTACGCCGTTTTGACGAGGAGTTTTCTGCACCAAGCCTGAGTACCTATTAAACTTTGTACCTCGTTGATGGCCTCTACACTACCAGATATCGTGACGCTGATGGGACTGTTGATGCAAGCCACCACTGGTTTCGGGTCCACCGAAACCTTGTCGACGTAAGCCTGAGCATCGTGTTCGCTCAACGCGGCAGCAAGCATAGCTCCCACGGTAGACAATCCAGCCGAGAGACGTCCTCTGTGATACGCGATTGTCCAGGCCGATTGGCGCGAGATAGCTCCCTTTGCGTAGGCTGCCCCTATTTCACCACTGGAGTGACCAACGGTAATGGATGGGCGTATACCCCACTCCCTAAAGAGATCAACCAACGCGACTTGAACCGCAGTGCATGCGGGCTGGCTGATCTGTGGCTCGTTGATGCGCGATTCAGTTTCCGAGGCGGCGAGCTCCTCCAACAAGTCCCATTCACATCCTAGCGACCTGAGATGAGCTGCCGCCTCTATCAGACTGTTGTTATAGGTGCTATAGGCGCGAAGTTCTCGACCCATTCCAAACCATTGCGCTCCTTGGCCCGTAAACACGAACAAGGCCGAAAGATTTTGAGCAGGCCGCATAGGCTTGTTCGCGATGTCGAAGGCCTTCAACGCTTCACCCACATTGGATGCCACGATGAACGATGACCACGAGAGCTTGCTACGGCGGCTGGACAGAGTGTAGGCTAGTCTCTTCACCAAGGTCGGCTCGTCTACAGGAGAAATTCGTTGCTCTGCCAAGTACGACTGAAGGCTTGTCGCCATTCGGCTGATGCCGCTCTGCTCGTGTGACGACCATACTAGCAGCTGGGGAGTGGGAGCGCTCTCCCCAAACTCGGAGATGTCGGAAACTGAAGACGTTCGCCCACGGACGCTACCATTCTCCGATACTGAACCACTGGCATCCGAGATGAACGAAGTCTCGGTTGGCGACATCAAGTCGGTCAGTTCGGTTGGCTGGCGTTCTAGTCTACGACCCGGCACGGTGATCGTCGTGTTGTGCCGTCCGACGAGCCCATGGTCTTGGAGATAGTGATAGGCATCATCCAAGATACAGTGCGCGTTGGTCCCACCATATCCAAACGAGTTAATACTAGCCCTGCGCAACCCATCTGTGGGCCATGGCAACAATTCGGTAGGAACCTTGGGGAGAAATTATTGTTAGCGTACACCGCAACGTCGACATGGGCTCAAGCGAAGTCTGAGGAACTTACAGCTAGCCCCCATTTCTCCAACTCGAGCTTTGGGTTTGCTTTCTCGAACCAGATATTCGGAGGAATCTGCCCTTTCTCAAGGGCGTAAATAGCTTTCACGAGGCCGGCTATTCCCGCTCCAGCTTCTAAGTGTCCGATATTTGTCTGGTTATCCCTGCACCCAATCTTGGCCCCGCTAGGGAGATTAGGTGCAGGGGTTATTTGATTAGCAGGTGGTTGGGGTAGTAAGGGAAAATTGAGGTTCAAACCTTTATCGAGCCGATATATAATGGATTTTCGGCTGTCCGCCCTTTTCCAAAAACGGCTCCAATGGCGGATGCTTCTAACGGATCTCCTGCGGGTGTGCCTGGAAAAAGGAATGGTTAGGAGATGCCTCTTAGAATACCTAGGAAGGTGTCTCACCTGGCCCGTGTGCCTCGAAGAAACCCGTCTGATCGGGACTTAGTCCGGCATTAGCGTAGGCGGCTCTAATTAAAGCTTCTTGCGCTTCGGAAGAGGGCAAGTTAATCCCTGTTAAATTGTTAGTTAAATCAAACCAACAGCATCGGCTTGAACCCTTACCTGGCGTTCGTCCATCTTGTGTAACGGACGTCCCCCTAATAACTGCACGGATAACGTCGCCATCTCTTAGCGCATCGGCTAGAGATTTTACTACTATGACAGAGACGCCCTCTCCACGGGAACTGGATAGAGCCGGTTAGCTGTTTATTCTTATGAATGCTACTGATCGAAGGGCTTTTGATGAAGACATACTATCCGTTCGCCCTGTGGTCAAATGCCATCGATTTACTATCAGGGCTAAGAAAGCTCAAGGTGCTTAAGTGGTTCGATGTATGCGGCATTAATATTAGATTTGTCGCACCGACGAGCGCCTATTACATTCCAGCAGTTAGCACACTTGAGAGAGATACTTTGATGATTTAGCTGAAAATAACTCACCGCCTTAGTCTCGCCTGTTCGAATGCTTTGGCAAGCAAGATGCAGGGCTACAAGAGATGAAGAGCACGCAGTATCCAGACTGATGCTCGGCCCCTTGATATCAAAATACCAAGAGATTCTGTTGGCAATCATGGCTGTACCCATACTACCATTCGCCTCGTATCGACTAAGATTTCATCAGTAAAGAGATACAGAATCCAAATGGAGATAGAAGACTCACGGGTAGTCATCTGGGTCAATAGCCCGGATTGCGGCATAATCTCGAACGCAGCAAGCCATGTAGCAGCCCATCGCTGACCCCGAGACGTCTTCTATTCTGATACCAGCTGGGAAATGTGTTAGTCTTGCCAGCAATGCGGCCTCATAGGAGAGCCTTACCAGATTCTAAAGCTTCGTAAGACAATTCTAGGGCCATTCTTTGCTGAGGATCCATGGCATGAGCCTCTTGGGCTGTTATCTTGAAGAAGGGAGCATCGAAGGCAGCAACATCGTCCTTCAAAAAATGACCGCCCCTGGCGCTCGTGGTTCCCTGATGATCCGCACTAGGATGGTAAAAGGCGTCTATGTTGTATCGATTCTTCGGTACGTCAGTTCGTGCGCTTCTCTTCTGCGTTACCATCTCCCACAGCTTGTCTGGACTTGTGGCATCTCCGGGAAACCTGCCCGAGATGCCCACGATCGCAATTGGCATCGAGGCATCTTGGCCGAGACCTGTTAGAATACGTCCCTCCTCGTTATATGTCATTGTGAGTTGTTTTCCAGCTACAATCTCATCGATATAAGAAGTGAAAGTCGTCGCCACAGATTAATAGGGTTCTAGGAGGAGAGACTGATCATGAAAGGGACTCATGGATTTCAATCTGATACCGGGGAATTCTGGAATTCACCTCTCTATTATGTTCTGGACAACGCCACCAGAGAAAACAGTCGCCCCGCCTCCATGCAACTTCGATAACGAGTATACATATCGTACGGTATCCCAATTCAGACCATGCCTCTATAGTATACGCTCAGTTTGCTTGATGCAGGGGCCCTAGTTTAGCGTCGATATCAGACTCTCGGAAAGGAAGGTTAACCTCCCATTACAGAAATTCAAGCCAACCTTACATAAAGATCAACGGAGTCAGGATGCAGGGGCCCATTCGCGTGGCGGAGACCTGGAATGCTACTTCTTCATCTGCATGCGATTGTCACATCCGTCCAGTGAAACGTAGACTAATTGATGCACTATTGCAACTCTTGCATATTGACATAGCAAGGTGCCTTACTATGTATGGTAACGTGATTTAAACGGCCGATAATTGTTGATAGTCCTGTGGACCAGATTCCATAAGCGGATGAGGCTCATGATGATCATCGACAGCTGTTATCAACCATCTTTCGATAGCCGACGAAGGAATATGGCGGGATTGGTCCACGGCAAGGGGAGACTTCGTGCTCCTAACAATTCTCGCCATGCCGATGGAAGCTCCTATAATGGCATCTCAAAAAATTTTCTGAGGGGCTCGCCACTGGGTATAATCTCCATAGCTGTTGCATCCCACTACCTATTGCCATATAGTATTATGCAGTAGAGCGAGTGCGAGCTCTAACAGCATCGATTATGGAGGTAGTATAAGAAGTCTAAAGCGCGATAGTGGAGAGAACTGCAACGGATGACTCTTCTATAGGCTGAGGTCAGCGATTCATATCCATTCGTTAGTGTCGTACGTGTATAGTCCGCGTGTGGGAATCACACCATTGATCAACCAGGAGCGTCGATGGCGTATCCAGTATAAAAGAAGGTTCTATGTAAGAGGGAACCAACCAGACTTTAGAACGGTACGTGTCGTGCCAAGACACGTGGGAGTACGTATGGAATTAATAACACTGTATTTCACCTCTGGCACTGGTGGGACTTGGATCCTGGCGTTTTGCTTAGTACGCTTTCGGTGCGGGACGCTATCCAAAAGAACGGAATCACCCAGGCGGTTATCAACCTTGCCTATTTATCTAAAATCCACCGCCCCCTGTACGAGTAGGATTCAATCTACAGCCTAGCCATCTAGGGACGTGCTGCATTCGCTTATCCATGCTATAAACCAGATTTCGCGGAAAACGCGGGTACTAGCTCCGTATTCTAGAGATTCGGTAATTTCGGAATGCTAAGCCTGGAGAATTCTATTACGCCTAGTTAGGTAGTTCATGGGTCATGGGTCGTTATCTGAGGAGGGACTGCTGCGCCTCTTTTAGCTAACGAGCAAAGCCGGGGTATGCAAGGGCAGTAAGATATCAGAGATGGGGAAAGTTACAGTCTCTAACGGTACCGAGAATCCTATCTTGAGTTCGATGGATGTTGGTTAGAAACATTAGGTAATGAAATGGGTAAATCAATGCGATGTGCATATTGCCCCTGGCTTGAAGGACTTAGTAAGTTGAATAGAGACAACTAGAGACGAAAGAAATAATATCTACCCCTCATGCTCTTGCATTACGTATGCACGTGTAGAGCCCCCTGTTCCAATGTCGGAAGTGACAGCTGTTAGTGCAAGGGTAGCTTGTTGTTCGCTTCTTGCATTCCATAAGAAGAGCAGGGTATTTCGATAAGCTACCCGGGCGGGTTGATACCCACATCGGACGAACGACTCACGGACGTCGACGAGGCTCTTGTCTGTGCACATTCGTTCCTTAAAAGAGATTCGCATGGGTTAGTTAAATGTAACCTCCAGGCACAGCAAGAGCTTATAATAGCACGGAGTATACACCCTAAAATGCTTCACAATCCAAATCTCACATAGCCAATTGTCTGAAATACCCTTGCAGAACGTGGCATGAATGATGATGTATCATATTGCAGAGAATAAATGACCCCCAACATGCAGATCACCCTCACCTTGGCTACCTTATTTGGTGGCTAGACTATCACCAATACGTACAGGATGCATGGGTTGTCGAGTGGACGGCTGTTATATCTACAACCTCGGGCCGCATATGAACAACCCGTATGCCGTATGCCCTATATCATACCTGCACTATCGACAAAGTCGGCTTGTCATAGGATGGACAGGCTTCTTATCGTGTCCGCCGCGCATTTACCATTGAGGAAACGCCGTCTTGGAATATGACGACCGGTCCTAAGTAGCTCACAAGAGCAACAGACGATCATGCCAAATAGATCTCGAACTTCTCAATTGCCCAATAGACTAAGGATTAGTATCATTCATTGCTACCCTTTCTGCAGAATGTTAGTGATGTGTATAGAGTGCCTCTGTACGAGGCTTAACGTCACCAGAGACGCATACTGCAGTTCATAGTGACTTTCCAAGATTCTGGTGAAGATGCGGTGTGCAACTGGTTGCAGTGCAGTTGTCCATTCTCCGACGTCGGACAACATTATGCAACTGTTGTGTTACCCCATTCCTAACATTCCTAAACCTCTCGGCATATGGTACCATACACTTCTGGGTCCTATAAATCATCATGTGCACTGATGATTGGTTCTCCCCATATGGCTAAGTTCCATTAGACTGTTTACTTAGCATCAGAAGGGTCACAATTTGCACTCCCATGCTATAACTTCGAAAAGAGATTCTATAAGCAGGATGAATGATGTTATCTCTTAACACCATACTTAGGTAGTTCATTACTTCTCGATCTATTAAGCCCCCGATGTTTGCTTACTTGTTCTGTTGTAAATGCATATCATCTAATTCCTAAGGGACTAGGTACCTAGGTAGGTATTTCAGCTAATTCTTCTTGTTGAGATTTTTTTTTTTTGAAAACCTTGGTCATAAGTAAATGCCTACCTACCTACCTACCTACCTATGTAAAAACTTCGTATAGAGTTATGTACAAAGAATTGTGGTGTCTTGCAGCAGTACCCAGCCAATAATATCGCATTAAGATTTCGTATACTCACCTTACCTTACCTTTCATGATGATTAACTTCATTAGGTACTTGTGTATGGCGAAAGCCGATTTCCCCTCTCTATCCGAAGTGGATCTAGTGTATAGGTACACCTACGGTATGTTCTTTAGCTACGGGGAAAATTCCATATCGGGCCTATACCGAGCTTTGAACCAAGTTATGCAATCGAATGCGAGGACAACCAGGTTAAACACATATACATACAGTAACTACCTATGTTAGGTTCACATTACATAATTTGACGTATAATATTCTACCGACTACACTACTATTAGGCGGCTCTTCAAAACCTCCACGTCCTTCACATCCGCACTATCGATATTCCATCATAACAATTCGGCGTATCACTTCACGAGGTATGACGCCTATAGATATATTCTATTACGTATTGTAGTGTTCGAGCTTTATAGCTATTTAGTAGGTTCCATATAATATTATATTCCGAGGATGCATTGCTCCATCCTATCGTTGTGTCCGGAGGAATGGTACGAGGCAATGCAATCGGGTTTGTGGTCCGTCATACGCCAAGAGTTTGACAACAAGCTTGTTGTATCATCTACTAAAGGAAACCATTTGCGGATTATTCTAGGCGGACTCGTGATTCCATTGGCTATATCTGGGACCGTGGACGCAAGGTACCAGTCAGCCAAGTGATATTTGATAAGAAACTGGGGTCCTCCTATTGGGCCTAGCTGGACGGTACGGGGCTCAAACTACTAATACTATACGCTTCATTACTCCACTCCGCACTGCATATCTTCCCCGCCGAAGAAAAGTCCAACGCGTTTTTCTAAGGTGAATCCCCCTAACCTCAGTACATGGCAAAGTAGGTCATAAGCTCTGCTCGCAAGTTGAATTACAGTCTCCCCCGTGGCCCTGTCACAATTGATATCTTATTGTTATGACTGCGACTTTTGTTGAAGATACTCGATGCTTTACCGACTGCGAATTATTACGAGCCTAGGTACACTACTCTAGACCGAGCTGCTTACCTTGGGGGGTGCCTTATGCTACATTGTCTTGAATCGCCAATAATCTGTACAACAACTTCTCCTCAGATGGAAGACAGATGAGCCAGGATTGGTACGAAATCACGCTAAGTGCTGGTTTAACCTAAGGTTATCTTCGAACAAAGTCAACAGATAGCTACTATTGTATAAACATATGAATTGGAATATCTAGGAAATATCTAATCTTGGTGTATTATTCGTTGGCTTGAAGCTACCTAGACAAGTCTAATCAAATTATAGCATCTTTCACTTTCAGGGGCTACATCCGTATCGTATTGGCCGTACAGATCTGAATTTTGAGAGGTTTGTCCCAAAGCTCTTCTCTTTCTTCCCCTTTTTCATCGACCCACAGGGTCTCAGACAACTCTAACTCTAGAGGTTCGCTAGCGTAAAGGTTACCGTTTGCGTCACTCTTTACATCAAACTTAACAGATCCAACTACTGATGACAGAGTCTTAGCCCAGCCGACGACATGCGTTGGCTCATTGCCCACGGTGGGGACTAAGATCATTCCATTTTGGAAGCGTATCTTTTGTACCCTACTGCTCATAGCTTTGTTGACCATTACCCTGAATTTACAGAATTTGCTACAGGAACCGCAGGAATCGAGAAGGCCTGAAAAGCTAGCTCCGCAAAATAGGCATGCGTGAGATTGGCAAAGGGGACACCGTAGACGAGCTTCTAGATCTTTGTCTGGAAGCAGACCTCCATCGCCGGCCTCGACGAATATGTGACCACAGCCGAAGAAAATACCAATGCCACTTTCCACCAAGAACTCTTCATTTTGTGTGTTTGACATTTCGGATACTCTAATGATCCTATCGATCTTATCAGCGACGCATATAAAGTTAGCTATGGTAATGTAGGCATGATTGAGAGAATTTGCGAGAACGAGTCGAAGTCCTTGCTCTTTATATTAGGTACCTAACTAATCAATCTTTACAATGAAGTGTTATAATACCAAGAGATGATCAGGAAAAAGATGTTGTTTAGAGCAAAGTGATTGTTCGAAACCATGGGTACCTATATGTTGGTATAAAAGAAAACAACATGGCATTATTCAAGTCAACAAAGAATCCCGATTAAATAGAGCTAGATTTATTTAACAGAGAATAAAAGACTCTTTATTCGGTCCATAATACTCATTATTCAACATCATATTCTATAATAGATCTATAACTAGGTTGTGAGATTTTCTCCACGTCCACTCAGCGGCTTGACCAGTATTCCGCTCGGGTTGAATCACCTATAGTCCCTGTCAGAGCCGCGTGGACAACTCTGGCTTCGGGAATGAGGTCGAGCTCTATGAAAAGATCATAGACATCAAACCAAGTCGGGTGTTCATCCGCCGTGTCGCAATCAAGAATTATCTTCTTAAATTGATCTATGTTGGGTTTCGCGGCAAACTCACATAGACCTACAGCAATTCTCGCCTGAGCGACAACTTCAGCAGGGTCGACGCTGCTGGCCGGTCGCCGGAACTCGATGGTTCTCTTTCTTCCCTCACCAGGCTCACCAGGGACACTAAAATGGTAGGCCAATCGCGGAAGGCCAGTTATCAGTTCGCAAAGATCTTCGTGGCGCTCTACTGTTAGAAGGACTCCAACGGCCTGCAATATAGGTGGCCTCCAATCCTCTGGGGGTTGTTTCTGGGAATTAGGAGTATAGACTCCCGTTTCCGGCCTAGGGGGGAAATTTTCCCTTTTCCGCTCTTTGATATTCCTCCTTGATTCTGCACGAGGAGGACTGCGTCCTAGGAGATTTCGGAAGAATGTCCGTAACCTGAAGGATGTGGAACTCGTTGGCTCATTAAGTTGCTCTGGTGCGGGTTGAATAATCGGAAGCTTCTCCCAGGATACTTTCGAGTGCGAGCGTAGACTATAACAATTCTCGTTTCCATGGTGTCTATGTTCTGGGTGCGATTGTGCTAAGATCGGATCTGCCGCAAACAGAAACGCGGCAATTTGGCGAAGGGAATCGATGGGAAAATATTTCTTACCATTCCCGACATGTACGTGCAAACCGGCCGATGGGTGAGTTGAAATCCAAAACGTTTTACTAATGAACTCACAAACCTTACGTACTTGGTTAAACCCCTCGTCGGTGGCCCATAGCGCGGGTGAAACAATTTCGATGCCGAGCCACCCCGAGTTTTCATCGGTCATGGCCTCTAATTCATCTGGTAGATTATTCAATGTGATATCGAAATCGAAATCCCACTGGTGACAACCACGCAAATGTAACGAATCGTCGTCCATCAATCTGGCATCATGCGTTTCATTTGGCCGTAATACTGTTGCAACGGGGAGATCTCGGACTAAGTCTCTAATCATAGAAATTAATTCTTCCTCCGGTTTTTTGTCCGTATCCCTGTCAAGGTAAAGCGGACCACCAGGGTGAGATTCATATCCCTTCGGAATGGGAACCGAGCCTCGTTTTTCATAGCTCCAGAAAAAGTAGAATTCCATTTCCACTCCGAAGCTAAGCTTCACCTCTCTGTTACTTTGTCTACTCGCCATTCTTTCACAATTTCCTATTCAATGTCTTAGGTAGTCTTAAAAGCCTTTGGATATACCCGAATAATTCCTTCCCATACATCCCTTTCATAGGCCATCTATTTGACGAAGCTTTATATAAATTACATTAGCACCGTATATTCATTATCAAATCCTCTGTTTTGATTGATAGTGAACTACCTAGTAGCGCAGAAAGGTAACATGACAGGTAAACGGTAGATCTTCCGTAAACGACCACTGCATTGCAAAACAATCACTCAGAGTAGCTGTCATCTTAAACTATCTGAGCACTGCTGCTAAGATTGACCCTAAGTTCTAATACATCAGGATTACAAGAGACTACGAACAATTGTCCTTAGGTAGAGCTGAATTAGTTTGAAGCCTCATATATATGAGGACTGTGACACTGATGAATAGAACCTCACTATAAAATGTCAACCTGCAATCCTTATTGATTAATTCCATTGAAAGCTCGGCGTGTAATCTTTTCATACCTAATACTTTGAATTACTTCTCAAGTGTACGCTAAGACCTCGGCAGCAACCTTGGCGGTGTTTATTAACTTCAACTCAAATTTGACCTCGTTTTTCCCCGACATGTCTACCTGCGTATCAACATATACTTAAAATGGGAAAAGGCGCCAATCAGTTATGCCAAATTGTAAAGATGTTAGGTATTCTGACGTTTGGTATATGGGATGTACCCCCTTTCGAGAAAGACTTGGCATATATTTGTAGGTTTTACACGCATTTAAGGGTAATTGCGTCGGACTTTCAGCAGACTATTTAATGCCTCAGAAGTATAAAATCAGACTTCTCATTCCCATAATGGCCAGTGACTATGAGGTACCTAGACAACTCAAGTATAGAATGCTCTGATGGTATTAAGTCGCCGCACAATAGCAGTCTTCCTCAACGCAAGGTGATCATGCATCATCTCCTTGGAGCCCGCCATCATTGTTGAGCTATAAGCTCCGAGCAACACTAAACCATTCATCCTCCAAGAAGCATGGCGTCTATTAGGTCAGTGGAGTCACTTCCCCGTGAAGAATTCTATGTCAAATGTAGTGAACATGCTATAGAGCTTTGGTGATTTAGCCGACTCTTGTTTTTTGACCTGATTATGGTAGGAGTATAGATACAATCTATCCGTAGGTATTGATGCCTCTCACTTTCCAGGAAAAGGGGGTGGGGGAGGTGGAAGGTGCCGCTTGCCCCATGCTACGCAGTCATCTCCGTGGGATTCACGTTTGTCGCACGTATAATTCGGACACTGTGTTGTACCTGCCTTGTTGGATTCGCAGACTGTCTGCCAGACGCACTATAACGACATGATTAGTATTCAGTAATCTCTCCAGCGAGTATTTCGGCTCAAATAGGCGCAGTTCGAACATCTCAAGTTCCCAACAGGCCAAAGGGAGAAAGTACTCACGTGTGGGCGTGCATTGAGTGGGCCACGGCCACAGGTCATGCAGAAAAAGTCCCAAGTGATAGCATGGCACATGGCGTGATAGTTCCTCGTAAAGATTAGAGGCCTGCTAGTGGAAAAGATTTCAAGGATACCCAAGTGGATATATGGAGAAAGTTGCTAGAGTTGGGAGATGCGGGTGATTTGTGGTTTTTTTTTGGTGTCCGAATAGTGTGATTTCGTGGAGGGAAATCGCCTATGGACGAGAGTGCGCTATGTTAAGATAATCTTCATTGAAGCCTCAGGGCGAGGAAGGAGATGATGAAGGTAGTAGCTGCCGAGATCTTCAGAGCTTGGCAAAAATGGAGTATACTAGCTTCAAGATGTTCTATAGACGGTGACGAATAACTCCGAGAATGACCGACAGATCATTAAAGACCGCAATATTATGTGGGCTTGAATCACCAGCGTACTATGAAAGTAATCCAGTCGCACAAGTCAAACCATTTACGCAGACTTATTATCCCAATGTCACGCGACCACCAAGTCATAGGTGACGACAAGCATATGTCTTTCATACTACGGCATTATCTTCTCTAAATCATGCTCGACGGTTATAAATACCATTAACGCCATCCATTTCATCCCTCCAATACAAGAACCTTCTAACTGTTAGTCGTTTAATATGCTGGGGTATTTTCGGGATTTTCCCCGTGGACCTTCCCTGTTTGTTGCTAGTAGCGAAATCGTTCTTTGGGCGTTATATCCACCATATGCTTACATAAGCCATCGTAACAAGACGATTATACGACACCTAGGAAAACCAAAAAAGGAAAGATCAATTTTAAATCTTTCAATTGCAGCTTCTTAGTCAATTATTTCATGTATGCCCAGCCAGTTGAAATTCTAAGACTTCTCGGCCGGGAACTACAATTCATGTATAACCGATTTCGTCCCTAAAACATATCTTGCACTGAAATATTTCTCCTGCGTTGTCCGTCTTATTATTCTTTCAAAGGGAGATTAAGTCGCTGCCAACACGGTTAACAAGGGGTATCCTACATTCACAAGATAACCCTTGGCGCTCTTTCCTTCACGACATCACTAAAGTCATTCAATGTTAAGGTACCTTTGATAAAAGGGGTTAATAAATACTTGGACATCTCTTCTACTCAGCCACTGTACATAACCAGCTTTCATAACGTGTAAGGTTCTAAGGTACGCAATTTAACATGTTATTGTTGATAATCCTTAATGAGATATCCCATAGATTTTCTTCAATCAGATGAAATAAATAATAAGTTATCAGTGCCGACAAGTTGGAACATTTCCCCAGGGCGCCGGCTCGCCGGCTCGGGACCCCACTAAAGTTTATTTAGTGGACCCCCGCATGTTAAAGTTTATTAGATCCCGGACTATAGTACGCCGTGGAATACTTTTATAGTATAGCAAAAATGAGAGTATACGCCATTTATATTTTTTTTCTCAAAAATAATTAAATTTATAATGTTGAAGGAATATCTGGTCATTTAACGATGCTGTTGCTCATGCATGCTTGGATACTTCCTCATGCCTAGCTTGTCAATCAACGCTTGTCTGAATGGACCCGCCTAGGATTACCCTGCGACACGTATATTAACCCCACAGCTACTCCGGCAATGACATCGCTGCAGTTCCTTGTTCTCTTCGTGTATGAGACGGGGGTCGCACGTGTGCGTTACCCGGGGACAGGTACATGGCCGGTCTTTTTTTTCTCATTGTATAGGTATCCATGGTACATTCCACCTTTCGTAGCATTTTTGAAATGCCAGGGCCGTTGAGTGTTTGGCAAATGAGGTATTTAAGAGAAGCCACAGCTGCTTGCCTCTTTGACTTTGGTTAAGGAACAACACGAAGTATGGAACCTCGCTATTTTACTCGAGAACCTAAATCGAAAACTTATTCCTAGGATAGGTCGGGAATATAAATAAGATGCCCTTTCCTGTCCTTCGCTATTGCTTCCTGATTTATGTTCTGAATAGCTGCGACAGATTACAATTCGAGAATACCAAGATCACTGACCTGAGATCGGGCGCCTCACCTTTTATTTTTGGCCTTTGGATTTCTCTATTGGTCCAAAATACCTACCGTGGTTATCTTGTCATCTAACTAGGTTGTACCTTGGAGATTTGAACAGGATAATTCTGATTTCACGCAGCACAATCAACTGAATTGGGGGGATATTTCGCAAATAATACACTGAATATTTGCTAGGTACCTTCCCCGTCGTAGCGACTGCCTGGAATATACCCATGGGCATGTAAGTAAATGCACGAGCACCTGAAAGTTGACGAATAGCAGGGGTTCGTGCGCTAAACTGTTAAATATGGCTACCTCTGTACTTTCCAAATTGGAGCAACCCTGCCCTTCAGGTCCCTTACCCTCGTCATGTCCCTCCCCCTCCACTTCTACCCCTCACCGTCATACTTCACCCGACAGTCCTCCACCACCTCCACCACCTACATCTCTGTTACAGCCCGACACGCAAGTAGGAAGCCCATCGCGAGCACCAGGTAAGTGATACGTCCCTGAAGTATATTGAAGTCGCACAAGCAATATAGATATTATCCTTCATTCTCATTCGTTATCCCGAACTCGAACTGGACTGATTCAAGCGACAGCCGAGTCACTTCATCTTAGTGACGGAGCCAAACCTACCAGGCGGATCAGCCTCCGTGTCGCGCGGGCCTTCCACAAGCTCAGGAAGTTTTCTTTCTCTTCCAAGCCATCTAACCCAAGTTCGTCGCGGCCGAACAGAACCCCAACGCCATCTACCTTAACACCCATCAATCCACATTCACACATATTTGCACCATTCCCTACAATACCTTCACTAGACTCAAGCTTCTTGACACACCGACCTATTCAGCTGAGGCCAACGGAGCATAAATACACTGCAGTTGCTTCACAGCCTATTCAACCCCCCACCCATAAGCCCTGTGACGTCTGCCTTGATTTGTTCCGTCGGAGTTGGGCGTATCTAAAAACCGACCACACCTTGAGATTGGACCTTAGGGCTTGGCTACGAACGTACTGTCACAAGACTTCTAAACCTGATCACGGTTCTCAGATTGTATACATCCAGTCGCCAAACATTCAGAATATTGAAGCGCATTTCTCTCTCAAGGCTGAAATGGCAGAAGCCAAGCAGACACCGGGTCGATCCCGTGTCCACGATGACGACGAAGAGTGGGGCAAGCCGGACCCAGACTTGGAGCGGAGCGGCGTGCGGGACGTTGAGATGGAGGATTTAGTTATGGCAATGACGCCCGCCCAAACCACTGATAGCACCCCTGCTACAAGGGTCTTTGCGAGGCCTATGACACGATCCATGACCTCACCCGGAAGTGTCATGGTTGCTCTCTCGTACGAAACCACCTCATTCAGACAGAGGATTCGCAGATCTTCCAAGAAGCCTTTGCCCACTCTAAACCTTTCCTCGCTTGAAGAGTCCAAGAGTATCACGTACGGTGACGAGGAACAGGGTGACGAGCCTGACGAAGATGAGGGCAATGCCGATAGCGAGATGCAAGATCAGGACCAACCTCTTGTATCGCCCACTCTGCCGAAACGTATCAGGAAACGCCCTAAGCCTAAACAGATTGGAATGCCAACTCGTCGATCTGCTCGCATCAATGGCCTTAAGGCCGGGGCAAATACCCCGTTGGATTCGAGCCTCGTGGTTAAGAGGAGAGCGAGAAGTGTATCAACGAAGGCTAAGATACGTCTTGGCCCTAGGAAGTATCTTCGCCGCTCGCCACGCTTAGCGAAGCCACTCACAGAATTCCACTTGTACAGCAAGCTGCCGAACGAGATCAAGATGATGATTTGGGAGTTCACAATCGTCCCGCGCCTGGTGTATATCTGTAACAGATCTTCGCTATTGCATGCCGGAGCTCAGTTTGGCGTCCAGAATCCGTACCCCAGATGGTTCATGACATGTAAAATATCGGCATGGGTCGCTCGACTTCACTACCAAAAGCGATTCGCTCTTCACATCGATAACCACGACAATGTCAATCTGACCACTATTCAGGACTTCAATTCCGTGAACGACATTGTAATCTTTGAACCCTGCCATGGCGCGTGCCGAGGATGCCATTGCGCTCGACACCAGTACTGCGAAGCCGATCGCGCCTCTGTTCGCTTCCTGGCGGTTCAGACTGAATCACCCAACTTGCCTGCCAACACTGAGCCATGTTGGCAATCCATCACACGATCCTGGCCCAACGTGGAGACGCTCTATCTGATGCGGGTTGCCGTAAGAGGAATTAGCAGGACTAGTAAGGCGATGATTCGTGTCAAGCCTAACGACTTTGAGAAGCAACTCCGGAGCCGATTCGAGGAATGGAAGAAGGGCCCCGGCAGCAACGTGAAGATAAGCAAGCTGGAGTTCGTCGTTGTCGTTCCGAAGGAGGACACAACTGTGAGTCCGTGTCAGCGCTATCGTTCGGTGAATGAGCGATTGACCGGACTGCCCGAGGATATAATCCTCGATTAACCCTATATCCTACTCATGCAGGCATCACATTCTTTGATGTCTAGCATTCAATACTTGCACCATACGCGATCGCCCTTCTAGTATTGCTGATTCTATAATTGCTGATACCATATCCAGTCTTGCCTTGAGGTATGTCCATCACAATTTCATTTCCAAAAAAAGAAACTCTAGACGCATTGCTAATTTATTATACCTTCCAGGTATAGGGACGGCATCTTCTGACTGATTTACTTGGCTCTGCCTTGTCTCCAGGTCTCGCATATTCATTGGCCCGAGGGTAGTCTCCATCCGACGAAACGAAATGCACGTCGACTTTCAGCGTATCTGAACTTCTACTGGACGCCAGAGACATCGTGCCTATTCTACGTTACACACGCTGCCCCACCATGGTCAACGACGAGAAATCAAGCCCATACTGATCCTCTAAATCACCATTTCACGAATTCACACTGAAGCTCGCTATGTCACCATCGCCTTCAACTAAAGTGGCTCTTCGAAGTAATATAATTGTACAACTGAGCCATCGATATAAGAACCCCGTCTCTTTAGCAACCAAGTTATCGTCATCCTATATTGATAGTTGCAAGATGGTTGTTCACCTTTCTATCGAAGCTAGGAGTCTCTAGCTCATCCACATACACCAGATCCACAACTTATATCCTCCATACTCTAGTCGTCACCACTCTTAATCGTTTGTGGCTTCCTACCCTACGCATAATCTGACTCAGGAATGAGAACGCTCCTGATTTCACAGAAGCTGCCTCTAACCCCACATGTCAACCTACCTAGTAGTCGGAATGGAGACAAATTCGGTTCGGATGAAACTCCACGAGTGTCACGACATCCCTCGAGAGCCAGAAGAGCTACTGGCGACGGAGAAGGCAATGATCTCATCCGTTGACGATGAATTGCAGATAATGGACAACGCTTCTGCCATAATGGTCTTCCCGCATACCTTTTACGTAGCCTTCAAGGTATGCCAAACTATTGGCATTCATATAATAAGCTGATGAGGTGCCGCCTTCCTCATATACCATGAAGAATCCTGTTCTCCACCTATAGCATTCGTGTGCCAACAAGTCATATTTAGGGGCAATTGCACCGTCATCACACCAAGGCTTGGTAAGTCGTCTTATTTTATGAGCATTAATTGGAAGCGATCTAACTTTGCCAGGCTAATCAAATCGGATGACTATGAACAGCTTTCCGACTCTCCCAGAGACCTCATCTCAATCTCTCGACCCCATGAAACACACAATATACTTAGTTGATGAATCGTCCCCGTATTCCAGGTCCAACGAGCTGGAAGGATATCCGCCGTGCCCACGAATAGCATACGAATGAGGCTGATCGCATTGCTCCCTACAAGGCGACGCATTGATCCATCCATCGATCAAGTTACATCATTTTTATTAACTCGTCTGGCATAGCTCTTCTCCGGGCATATTGAACAGGGAGATCTTCAAAGCAGATGGCAAAGTCCATAAAACCATTGATGATCATGAGATGCGCCGGCCCATTGACAACTGTCTGACGACCGACCGGCGTTACTGATATCTACGTCTTCTCGTGGGATTCCCTCAGTCGACCTCCTTTTATGCAGCCGGTTCGTGATTTCGTTCCTCTGTTTATTAACAGAGAGGCATGTCCTGGACATGGACCGTCAAATAATCCTGCATCGAGGGCCACCTCTATTTGCTAGATAAACTGCACCATTTGACTTAATCCTATATAGTCAATGATGAGCTTTTTCTGAGGAATCAAACCATTCGCTAGTCAATCCAGTCACTGATGAACCGATAAATAAACGTAATAACTCGATTGGTCCAACAGGCAACCCATTAAATAACGATCACGTAGTATATGGCCGAGAAGTTGATAATCTCGATCCTCTCTTGCATACCTGGTACTCAAGTCTAGTACGCGTACGTACTAAGGGAGATGAAATTACCACAGGTGTAATTGAAACTGACAAACGTACAAGACAGGAACATGATTCGCGAACCTAGAGGACATCTATCTGTATGAGGTAGTAACAGGCCCAGGAAATGATAGCCACAAGGACTACAGTGATGAGAAATATGAGAAATATCTAGGGACTTGGAGTTATTTTATTGTCTTGCACTGCTTCCATGAGCGGCTCTATCTTTTTTTCCTGGGTGTTGGAGAGGAAGGGGGCGGGGCGGGGCGGCATCACCACATACGAACGCAACGTTTCAGGAGTGACCCCTTTGATGACTAAGCAATGTGTGAGTGGCTAACTCACCAACTCTGACAGATTTACTGCAATAGGCAAACTAATGTTATTGGATGGAATAACACTATAAGTCAAATATACTCGAATATATCAAGACGTAAATTCTATAGATTGCTGGTTAGAAAACGAAGATGTGATTTCTTGGTGCTGGTTTTCTGCGTATCCTATTAAGTTGACCTTTATTAATGCTCTGTATATCCGACTAACGTTCAAAAGACCCAAAATAAACCCCTGCCTAGGTATATATATCTGGATTGATAGGTACATATAGAGCTTTATTAGTTCTCATTAAGACCTGCCTTGACACCAAACCTCCAAACCCTCAGATCAAGACTCTGTCGGATACCCACGATCGCCTCTTCTAGCTGTACCGAGATCATATTCGCGAACTCCTCAATCGCAGCAGTTTCGATTTATGAGCGCATTCCTGCAACACTTATCATGGCCTCGTAAGCATGTCCTGCCTTAGGGTCTTTGGCTCTGTAATTTCTGCATTATGTAATAATGTTAGCTAATGATCTTAGATGTTGGTACATTCTTCGGTGGCCTTACTAGGTCAGACTTCGTCTTGTCATCATAGGTATCGAGTTCTACCGTCCCGTAGGATGGGGCGGGAAGATTAGAAGCATATTCTTGACCTTGAGCTGCTTCCGTTGATACCGTCTCCCTTGGAAGCTGCTTTGCAAACTTCCGCTTCCTGTCTACTTCCACGCAGTCGCGGACGAATAGGACGAAGTGTATCAGCCTTGGATAAGTGTTAGTCTTTCCGAAAGGTAACCTAATGGTTGAAACCTCGAGACTCACGATAGAAAGGTGGCAAGACTACTGGCGGTGACAGAGATGCCAAACCAGAAGTGTCCGTTAGCGACGTAGTCGGGGATGGGAGGACCAGACTGGCCGCTCGGAACTCCAGAGTAGTACATGTGCCATTGCCAAGAATCGACGGTGAAGACGATCATGAGCGCGGCCAGAGCGAGACCTCCAAACGAGATGATGAGTTCGAAGCCGAGGGACACGGCCGGTGGGATCCCCGTTTTTCTTCTCCGGATACACATCACGATGAACTCGGAAGTGTCATACAAGAACGCTGCTACACCCTAGACGAATCAGGTTGTTAGTATATGTTGTAGCTGAGTCACAAGTCCAAACTTACCAGCGGTGTCCCCATTACAGGAAACGAACTGAACCCCGCTGGTGCTGCAAACCCACTGGCGGAGAATCCGAAGAGAAGAATGGCCAAGATATATGATGTGATCAGTAGCCCAAATCTTGCTCTGTTCCATGACGGCTGGTTCGGTGACTCCCACGGCTCCCGTCCTTCCTCTATTACCCTAGGGGCGTCTTTCGCGATGGACGCTGGTCTGCTTTGACTGGAAGACATTGCGGAGACTAATTTTTGATTGCTTCTTTACTTGGATAGTTCGTCAACTTGAAAACAATGCCGGAAGCACGAATTGATTAGCATCCTTGTGCGAACGAACGTATATATTCTTTTTACACCACGCATCCATTGCATCCCAAAAACATTCAAGTGTTTCTAAATACGAGTTTACCAAGCCATGCGATCTGCGACCCGAAGGATTCAATCACTTGCAAAAGATCCTTTGACAGTCCCGGAGGTCTCCATCACGGTGCAGATCCACCCACCACGTTGACAAAGGTACGATGCACGCTCACACCATGTGCCGTGCGATCGAATCTTCAACCGCTTATATATGGGGCGAGATTCGCTTGAGGTCTAGCGTTCGATAAAAGCCGTTACGGAGTCCTGCTGTCATTATTCAGGCAGCAGAATAACTCGATGATCGTAACGGTTTCTTTTCATGGATTGCATGCCAAGAAGCCACTGGGGCTGTGTTTCTCACCCATTTTACTTGATCAATGATAGCCATCCACTTCTTGTGGAGTAGTGCTGCTTTTTATGGAGTATCCTGTAGTCGCTGTAACGGTGAAGCTAGGGTTTAATTCTGTTGCCTAGTGCTCTCTACCGACACGAGTTTCCCAGCCGATGCCTTTCTGCCGGTCTGCTCCGTTGCGTGATTGCTCCGAGACGCAGCATCCGTTTTCCGCAATTAGGAGGAAACTTTGCCGATCGGTGCGGCAACCAGAGTCAGGAACGGTATGTTAAATTGGCAAAGGTTAAGCAAATAACTATTTTTCTTTCTTTTACGATAGAAGGGATTTAAAGAGTAACTAACGGCAGTGCGGACAATGTATGTGTTTATTATCTTTGCGTTAATAACGGATATTAAGGAATAAAATATGAAGCATGTAAAAAGATGAAAATGGGGATTCATTAGGCGGGCTTTGATCGTGAAAATAAAAAGTTCACAGAGCACCCTGAGATGAAAAAAAATGTCAAAAAATGTCATTACTATGCCGGGTGTACATAATGATGATCATAAATGCCCCCACACCGGATTGAACGATGGACCTCAGCATGAACTTGTGGAGAAGTACAAGTGCTGCGCTCTACCACTGAGCTATAAGGGCTTGGCTTGACGAAACTTGTCGTTAGATAATCCTAAGTACTATAGTGTGGCATCACGTGCTATCCTTGAAGACAAGGCCATATCACATGGTCGCCAACATGGCGCAACCGGTATCTATAACTCAATTGACCGAGCTATCCACCTAGATTTATTAAACAACATTACTTCTTTCTGTATTTACTTCTAGTGCTAGCCCGGATTCGAAGCAGGAGGGAATGAATGAATCCAATCTATGGGATTCTCAAGTTTAAGGGCAGAAGTCAGTCAGGACCTACCAATTGATAAATCGTCAATACTCGGTCAAACTGTTTTTATACTTGGCCTAATCATCTACTGCATTTGTCGAGAACCCGTAGATACAGTGATAATGACAATCGCATGCATACCTGATACAGTCAATAGAACAAGGTAGACTAAGATAGTACACGTAGATTACTACTACCATACGGAGAGAATGCTTTGTGTGTAGGTAAGTATAATTGACAAGATACCTATGTTACTTGAATACATCGAGAACACTTAATAATATTCATGGCTCTTAACTACCTAGGTATAAGAGTTATGCTAACAGCAGTCGCTAATCGATCTCTGGTAGAAGTGTCTCAGAAATTTAGTTCTCATAATGAACTAAACACACTGTAAGGTGTGGTTGTTTAGCTGCCTTTAAGACGAGCCGGTTCCCCCCTCCCTGCCTTCGTTCGCTTCATCGTAATAGACCGAGCCGCTGGCAGTAAGATTATCAAAACTCGCACGCCTAGCTATGTCAATACATGTTTCAGCTCAGCGTTGCTACCTCTAGCAAGGGTCCAAAGTACCCGATGCTGCGGGATCGCGGTGCATTAAGGATCGAGGCGTGTGTTCTGCCACAATTAGTATGCAGTAAAAGACCGAACGGCTCGAGTGATGCGTAGAAGCGTCGTACCATAATATTGCTGGATGGATATGTGGTATTCTTCGTTTTCATGAGTCTCCGTGGTCCAGAGTGCTGGATTTTCATAGCCCCCTAAGTTCTGACAAGTATTCTTTCTGAAGCAACCGCATTCACTTGAAGATCTGGCGACCTCCAGCCCTCGCCGAAAACCTTTCCGCCCCATTCTGCGTTTGCTGGTTCCAAACCATCAGACTTCCTAATGCTCCACCGTTCTCAGCAGAGGCTTTGCGGCGTCTGTATGCCTCTCGAAGATGCTCGGGACGTAAGGGAGCTCGTCGGCGGTATTTTGATAGTTCGTTCTCGGGCTTGAACATCGGATCGTCAGGGTTTTCGACTTGTTTCTCGCCTAGTTTCATCCATTCCAACTGAACCTGGCGAGCCGACTCAACTATGTCTCCGAGGTACATCTTGCAAACCACTTGCATCATCTGATGAACGTTGGGCGGACAAGACTGAGAAGTGACGCTGTTGATGTGCTACGCAGATATAGTTAGTAATGACATTTGCACAGAATTGGTGGCACAATATGCGGCGCCTTACTCTCTTCACGTCTGCATTCTTCAAGGTTTGACGATGCCAAACCTCGTAGCGGGAGAATTGCTCAGGAGTCATCTGGGACTTCAGCAGCGCTTGTAGCTCCTTGTCTTCTTCAATCTGTTCCTTCGTCCGAGCAGCCGACATGCTAGCCATATTCTCCGGGATCTCGAACTCTTCTTCTTTTCGGGTGTCCCCTTCGCCGTCCTTGCCAGCATTGTTGCCACTAGCAGTGCTCAGCACGGTTGGTGCGCGACCTCCCACGACGCTAGGCGTGCCTTCGCGCAAAGCTTCGGCGGCTGCCTCGCTCGCGCGCTCTGCCTTCGACTTGCGACCTCGTTTCTTCTTCGCAGGTGCGCCGCTGACCTGGCTTCCGCTGACGAGACTCATGGTGTCCATACTGGGAGACCGATTGTAGGAAGGGGAAAAGTCCTGCTGCGCTTCGCCGGGTGGATAGGTTGTCTGTCGGAGAGGATGTGCAGAGCCGACGGAGGTTATGGACATAGTAGAAGCCTTGCGTCGCTTGATGGAGGGAGGCTGGACGGCAAGATCAGCAGCCGTGGAGCCGCGCTTCTTCGATGGCAACGGCGCGCTAGAATACGGTGGAGAACCCGCGGGCGAGAACGCGTGTGGAGGCGACGCCATCTTGTTTTCGGAGCGCCTAGTTTAGTGAAGTCCACTCAAGGATCTAGATGTCGCGACGGTCTCGGGCTAATAAGTCTCGGATTCGGTAGATTTAGAGATGGCGGAATACAGAAAGTGTCGCGATTGAACGGCTCGTCTGAATTTGTGATAATCGTAGTGAAAAATGGGCGCCGAAGGTTGTGGCAGACGGATTAAAAGCGATGAATGTGAACTGTATTAAGAAGCTAGGGAGATAACACCTGAACTAATATTGTTGGTGATTTAGATGACGAAGAGCTTGAGCCACAACGTCGAATGACTCCAGCCATAAAGCCTAGCCACAATATTCAGTCAGTTTGCACATGGGTACTTCGGTGCATTGTGGATACCCGTCCCGGAGCTTGCTTGGAGCAATTAACAGTTTATTTTCAGCAAACCATTTTCTAACAACTTGCATACAGGCTGACAGGTAATTTTTTTATCAACATTTAAGATAGTAAACGTTTAGATTTCTAAATGTTTACCACTGCTCCAATAGCTTGAACTATCTAAATGTTTGAATAATTTTCAAACGTTAGTATCTTATTGACTGTGTAATCTCATGTTCCCGTGGCCCTAGCCAATCAGTACTCTGGATCAGTCTTCTTGCAAGTGTTGCTGTTGCTGTTGCTGTTGCTGTTGCTGTTGCTGTTGCTGTTACCATTCGTCTATATAAGGAGGGCCTTCCTCCCTGATCTTTGAAATCTTCTAAATCTTCAAATCTCATCTACAACAGGTCAGTCAACAGGTAAGTCAACAGTCTCCTATCCAGTCTCTCCCAACCAGTAAGTCAGTCAGTCTACCTACCTATTTGCCCTGACGTCACATAATTTCCTTCCCGTAATTAGCTCCCGTCTCCTTCCCGTAGCTTCTCCTACTTCTTCTAATCGTTTGAGCTCGATTCAAAGGTTTATTTTTGACCTAAACGTTTATATTTATTCTTCATCGTTCCGCCAACCGGGAATTCCCAAACGTTTATTTATTTAACGGTAAAGTTACTGTTAGTTTATGGTTTATGGGTCCCAGCGGACTCCCGTAAGGCCATGTAATACCTACCTAGGTACCTATATGGAGGGGCAATTTAATTACCCCGCGGACTTTCAGAAGATCCTATCAGCCCGATAACGGACAATTGAGAAGTTAGCTAATGCTCGGATAGGTGCAACTTGAATTGAATTTTACGAGCTAAGCAACTTTAGAGCTGGCAAAGCTAGTGAAACCCGGTCTGCGAACCTTGGTATTATTGTATTACTCATTTCTCCTTCCTACATAAGCACGTTACCTTTACTTGTACGCATGTGCTTCAAAGGAAAGAGCCGATTGGAATTGTCCAACGTTGGTTTTTCCGCTCCGTTGGTCGTACTTGACAGCCTGTCTTCTTAACTTTTGAGAAAGACGAAGAGACCGATTTACATCTCGCGAGCATCGAAGCTATATGAGCCACCTTCAACTAACGTCTTTGCGCCATTCCATCCCGTGTTCCGACAAAAAGCAAAATGGCGCAACCCACAGATGCAAGACGGAGCGATCAGGGATCAGTAGCGCCATATTCTTCCAATAGTTCGGTTATCGAGGTATCCGATGTGGACGACTCTGCCAATGCCAGCGAGAAGCCAGCGCGCGACAACAATCAAGACGAGAAGAAGGCAAATAAGAAGAAAAGAAGAAGAAGGGCAAAGGATGGCGGAATATCTGAAATCAATGGACATACCAACTCGTCGAAGAGAAGGCACAGCATTAGTAAGGCTGCGAGAGATCCCAGAGACGAGCCGAAGAAGAAAAAGAAGAAGACCAAGCCCGAGGGTACCGAAACAAGGTCACCTAGTCCAGTTATAGACTTTGATGGCCTGAGCCGACCGAGTATGTAACTGAATTGTTCAATTGAATACCCCTGCTTACATAGACACAGGCCGGGGAACTCGAGAGCGGCTCGAAGAAAGCTCTGAGCAAGCAGCTCAGAGACTCGAAAAATTGCAAGGGGCCGTTCGAACAATTCTGGAATGTGTTGGCGAGGACCCAGATAGAGAAGGCGTACTAGATACACCGTCACGGTATGCGAAGGCGATGTTATTCTTCACGAAGGGCTACCAGCAGAATGTTAAGGACATTGTCAACAACGCCATCTTCCAGGAGAACCACAACGAGATGGTTATTGTGAAGGACATCGAGATATTCAGTCTATGTGAACATCACCTCGTTCCCTTCTTTGGGAAAGTGAGTTCAAATGGTCTACATCTCTGCGTACCACGCTAACGTTCGTCTCAGATGCACATTGGATATATTCCGAAAAATAATGTTATCGGTATATCCAAGCTGCCACGAATCGCAGAGATGTTCAGCCGCCGACTGCAAGTTCAGGAGCGACTAACGAGAGAAGTCGCCAATGCCATTATGGAGGTTCTAAAGCCTCAGGGAGTGGCAGTCGTCATGGAATCCAATCATCTTTGCATGGTTATGCGGGGAGTCGAAAAGACAACAACCAGCACGATCACTAGTTGTGTTCTTGGTTGCTTTGAGAAAAAGGAAAAGACCAGAAACGAATTCCTGAGTTTGGTTGGGCTAAACAGAGCATACAGATAGATGCCAGACGAGACGCATGACGAATCTGCATGAGAGGTATATTAGTGCATTTTTAAGGCGTTCCGGATCTAGAGCGAGGGATCTCAACATCAAGCTCACCACTGAGAACGGGAGAGTAAATTCATTTAACATTAGAATCTCAACGGGCTCAACGCCTCTAGAAAGAGGTGGCATACGGCGTTTCGGGGTACTGAAAATCACTTTTCAACACCAACTTTATGTATCATCAACTTCATAATCCCTGCATTCGTTGTTTACCAGCGCTGAGGCACTTGCTATTACGGTACATCATAGCTTTTAACAGAACCAAGCATTTTCTAGTGCAAGCTCATGTCTTCAACATTCGTTGGTGTTCATGAGCGAGAAGGAGCTTACTACAGATGAGAGGGGAAAATACCTGATGGAGGAGAACACTACCAAGGAGGGCCTAAGTACCTACCTTAGATAATAACTCCGAATAGAAATTAACAGGCAGGGAAATACTGTGGTGTCTGCTGCTTTGGGTAAATTTTCACGCAGCTGGCCAATGGGGTTAATACCTCGAGGTAACACAAGATAGTGGTGGATAATACCCAAGACCAGGGCAGAGACAACTTGTCTTCCATCAACAGACTCAGACCTCAGTATTACTGTTCCATTCTGCTGCCACCGAGATTCACCACGATAGGTACCTAGGTAGGTAATTATTGTTCGAACAGGAGTAGTATTTCATATACCAGTCTTGCAATAATCCTGAAGCTATATTCAGCATCGTATCATATTGACCGGCCCGCACGGAAACCCGTGCCACCGACCATGCGTTGATACATACAACGTCCCTACGTTATTAATATGTGGCTCAATTTGTAAGCCGAAGCGGAGAAAACACTTGACATCATTATAATTGTCAAAATACCTTTCGCAACCATCCATAACCAATTCAGTCTAATGAGTTCAAGGTTAATTTGATATAATGAGCAGTTTCCGGCCTAAAAACTCCATGATACTGAGTTTTTCTGCTCTAAGAGGGACGCAGTGTCGTAGTGTGGCCCTTTGATTTAAAAGTAGCAAGATCGGGCAGATTGGGGACCGAACAAGGTTAAAAAGGAGATCCACCTCGGACGCGGTCACCCTTAATTCCGGGCTCACATAACGAATATTCGAGATATTGATTCATACTTGCACCTTATTGACCGGTATACCACTCAGGCTAGCTGAACAGACTGTCACATTCATGTATAGTGGTGTTATCCACCACTACGCCCATGATGACAAATGAACTTCGGCCTCGGACACAGCCGAAATCCCGATGGAAGTCGCGATGATGTATGTGTAACTGCTTGCGTGCTCTACGACTTGCGGGGAACATGTCGTTCGCTATGTATATAGCCTCGTCAACATCGCGTCAAGAAGTATCATCAGTCACGTATTATTGACCATTTCACGACCACGATCTGTTCCAAAACTGCCTACCTCCTACTTAACCCCAATTCACATTACCAACGATACATCCTAGCTAACATGAGTACCATCAACAAAGTTGCAGTCGCCGGGGTAGGGACACATTTTCTCATGCTACGCGACCTAGAAATAGAAGCTAATAGCCCACGTAATGCAGGCCAGCGGAAACTTCGGTCCAGCTGTGGTGAATCAATTACTCGAAGATGGTTTCAAAGTAACAGTGCTCACACGCAAGGGCTCAAACCACAGCTTCCCCCCTTCGGTAACCGCCATTGAAGTGGACTATGAGTCACCCGAGACCCTCGACAAGGCACTCGAGGGTCAGGACGCCGTCGTCTCGGTGATTGGGTTCCAGGGGTTGACGCACCAGATCCCGCTCGTCCACGCCGCAGTGAAGGCCGGCGTGAAGCGGTTCTTACCCTCGGAGTACGGCGGCGACGCGGAAAATGAGAAAGCCCTCTCGCTGCCCCCTTTTCAACCAAAGAAGACTGTTTCAGACCTCCTCAAGAAGGAAGCAGCAGCCGGCAAGATAACGTACACGCTGATATCTTCCGGGCCTTTCCTGGACATGGCGCTCAAGTTCGGCCTGTTTGCCGACCTCAAGGGCAAGAAGATCAATTTCTGGGACGGCGGTGAGCGTCCCTACAGCACCACGACGATTCCGTCTACGGCCAAGGCCGTGTCAGAGGTCCTTAAGCACCCGGAGGAAACCAAGAACCGCAATGTGTTTGTACGCAATGCGTCGCTTACTCAGAAGTCGCTCTTCGAGAAGGTCAAGAAAGCAACTGGGGCAGAGGGATGGAAGGTGGAGACACCGCCTACTAGCGATGCCCTCAAGCAAGCCCAAGCAAGCCTCGAGAAGGGCGAGGTCAATAACTTTGCTTTTATCCCGTTGGTCATCTGGGGTGAGGGATACGGTGGTAACTTTTCGAAGTTGGATAATGAGTTGCTCGGTGTCAAGGAATTCAGTGATGCGGAGCTTCAGAGTCTGATTGATAGCTTCGCGAAGGAGGTCCAGTAGGTACAGGGCACATCAACATAGCATTATGCACGTATTTAAAATCACTGCTAAGAAATGTAGTCTGTCATTCGGAATAGACTAAGCTGGTCAATGCTGAGTGGTCCTAGATACCCCGAAATGAAATAAATAACAAGAATACACCAAAAGTGATAAATTCCATATGAGTCTGCATGATCCCCCAACACAAATCGCCATAACTCGAATGAACCAGACTGTTTTGGTAAAGAAGAAGAGTCTTAGATTGCTTTAGGGCGTCCAGGGACCTCCGTCCAATCTCATCCAAGTGTCAGGGGATTCAGAGCTCGAAGTTGCAGTAGAAGTCTTTGATTTGGGGCCAGATGGCTATGCCAAGCGAAACAATAAGGACGAAAAACATGATGGCAATACACGCCCTCTGAGTATTGGATAGGCGCAGGTCGATGCGATTTCTGGGTCGAGGGCGGACATAGGTCTGGTGATGTGGATTTGCTCTTCTGATAATGATAGTTACCCTCCCGGGACGGCGTTCTTCGCACATGTTGCCCCAAAGGTCCGAAAATTGTATGTGTAGGTAAGTACCTAGGTAATTGGTATGACGTTTGTGAGCGTCTTGAGTGCGGATGTCTCAAGTGGCCAAGGAAATGTTGGCGTCGTGGTGAGTACCTAATTGCTAGGTTTTTTAGCACAGTCAATGGCGATCCGGATACTCAGTGTATAACAGTATTTAGGTAACTGTTGTCAAGGCCAGATTGTTGTGATGGTGTTTACTACGAAAGGGGGAATACATGCACTTTTATAGCTTCAGGACATAAGAGTGCTTTGAAGTCGAAATGTCTCGCCTCGAGGAGAACTTAGAAGGTAGTAGATTAAAGGAGGAAATGTAGAGAAACCTATGGCAGGGAAAGTTTTATTATTCTATTCCCTAGTCTACTGATTCTAGAGCGCTATGCCTTTCAAACAGGTCCCGCGGTTCAGGCAGGCGAAGCTATTACAAAGTAAATTGTACGAGAAAGCTTCCCTGGGTGACCCTTGAAAAGCTAATCAAAGTCAAGAATTCGCACTAGAAGACACTGGTTCGAGAGATCGTTTTATATGATGCGAAAGGCCAGGAGAGAAAAGAGAAACTATTGAATAACGTTATCACTACTGGGGGGAGGTAGTTATGTGTGTAGGCCAACATGTAGTAGAGGGACATCATAGATTTGGTCAGACGGTCGCTGGTAGACTTCGAAGAGTGTTCGCTCTTTGGACAATTTGAATAATGATGTTGACAGGTAGCGTCTGAGTTATTCCTTAGATGCGGCTAAAGCTGCTCTTAGCTTCTCTTCATCCCTTGGTACGAAGGACACGCGATAGGGCTTGGGGACCATGATCAAATCCTTTGGGTTTTTCATATCTCTGCTAGGATCGCATTTAATCTCTTCGGGGGCTTCCAACCGAAAGCTGCTCAGCAATCTCATTAAAATGATGTATACCTCGCGAGTAGCGAGGATATGAGCTGCACACATCCGATATCCTAATCCGAACGTGAATAAGGGCGCGTCAGGTTTCTCTAGCCATCTTTCAGGCAGGAACTTGTCCGGATCAGACCACAACCGGGGATCTTTAAACATAAACATTGTAAGCTGACACACGATGGGGTGAGGGAGCTGGTCTCTTACCATGATTGCAGGCCCATGCATTCAAATAAACTGTGCTGCCAGCCGGAATGAGAACCCCGTTATAATAAATATCCTTGATGGACTCTCTTGGTAACGCTAGAGGTACCACTGAATAGATTCTAAGGGCTTCTTTCGCGAGTGCAAGGACGTAAGCACATTTCTGATCATCGGCTGCGTCGCACAAGGGGTCATTTGACCCCTGGAAACGTTGAATCTCCTCATATGCTTTGTCTTGTAAGTCGGGATTCTGCGCGAGGTGCGCAATCGACCACTGGATTGTAGTTGAAACAGTCTCGAAACCACCTGCTAATACCGACAAGCTAAAAGCAGCCAGTTCAGTGTCGTTGAGCTCAACCTCTTTATACTTGATTACGCTCGCTTGGATGCAAGGCGTGTTAGTACCATTCGCCACTTTTTCTTCGAGATCTCTGTTCAATTTAGCGAAGTATCTGTCACGGCGCTGTCGCAAATCTCGAGCTTTGGCAGACTTTGGGTTCATAGGGTTGAGGCGGAGCAAAGGAATGTGGTCCTGCGTATTGCCGACGGTAGACCTGGTCTTGTTAAGCTCCTCTTCGACATACACGATTTCTTTGAATAGTTCATCTTCGATGGAAGTTATACGGGCGCCCCAGTTTATTGTTGTCATGAGTGAGAGGCTCATTCGTTGGATCATGGGAAGCGGGTTAATGGCAATTGTCCCCGCCTTCCCGTAGTTCAAGAGGTCCTGGAGAAACGTCTTCGTCTCAATGTCCAGATAGGGTACGTAGGTCTGAATAGCTGGACGATTCAGGGCCACCGCTGCTGCCTTCTTCTTTTTCTTTAAGCTGTCATCATATGGCGAGGTACCAATCGTCAAGCCGGCAGTAGTTGATGCCACCTATCATAATTAAGTATCGCTAATCAGCGTCGCTGTGAGACAATGATTTACCTTGTGGAACGTATAGGTTATTGGTCGAGAACTCAAAGCTTGCGAATTCGAACTGAACAGAGTCTTGGCGGCGTGGGCGCCGTTTACCACAACTACACAGGTATTACCAAGCATGACCTGGTAGACATCGCCGTACTCTTTAGCCCACTCTTGATATTTCACGTGGGCATTCGACCATATGTCGAGGAGATTCCCAACGACAGGCCATCCTTTCGGACCATCCAAACCAGGAATTCGCGAACGACTGCGGACAATCTCATTGCCAACGAGATAGATAAACACCACTGCAAGAAAGCCAACAGCGATGGATTGCAGCGAGTTTTCGACAAGCTGCCTTCGAAGGAGAGCGACCGACTCCATGGTCTACGTCGAGTATGTAAATAAACCAGTTCGCCGTCCTATACTTGGACGATTTTGTGAGATTAGAATACTACATTCCTCACGGAATTGGAGAAGAAGTAGTTCTAAAATATGTGGTAGGGGTACCGTGGATCCCGGGAGTAACACCCCCTCCTCTTTTCGATACCACGAATTGCATCCATCGGGTTAGTAACAACCGTGCATTGCCACCTGTTATACGCCCTATGCATAGTAAGGTACCTAGGGCACACGTAAGCATTATACCACGTTATTACCGGATAATTAATCCGTGTTAATAACCTCGGTTTTGAGATGTGTATAACTAAGGTTATGCATTGTCATCGCGACACGACACGGACCTCGCGTTCTTGGGGATGTGGGGGATCAGTCGTTCAACTATATGACGTAATTCTTACAGTATCAAGCTTCCTCGTATTATTTAGTTCCTATCCAGGTAAATACACAACAAATCAGCTAAGATATAATTAAATAATACCATCTCAAACGTCCTTCAAGCGGAATTTCCATTTTGGATGTCCGGTTGGGTTGGCAATGAGATCCTGCATGTTCTTGATGAAAGGACGCTCAGGACCTATAAATCTCGAGCCGTGGTCAACGCATAGACTAGCGTACTTCGTAGCGTTCGCAATATCTCCAACCCCTATATATTCGATGGCAGCCCTGTAATATGCCTCGTTTATACGGCCCAGAATCCCCTCTCCTTCATATAGCGATACTAGAAGTTCGGCCATCTCAGGTGTTGCTTTCGACTCTGATGAGTGATCGTCCATTTCCTTCCAAAGAGCATGTATTTTCCTAACCCTCTCATCCGACTCTGCTACAGAGGATGCATCCGCGCTGCAACGCGCGCAAGAGCATTGGAATCCCCATTCATGTTGTAATTTCTCTTGCCTTACTGCACGGGGCTGTAGAGGGCTGAAGATCTGTCAACAAATGATCTTACCTGCTACTGCATACTTTCATAACGCCAGTTTGAAGTAAGGACCGACTTACTCATAATACGCTATTGTAAGCTCCTCCCCAGCCGTGATATCCCTTACAGCGAGGACTTTGTGGCGAAAGTCCGTATGATCGAAGTAATAGGCGCAAGTGGGCCGGCAATCATGGTTGAGTCGCGAGACTTCGGTGAATAGGGAATAAAATGGGTTATTCCCGTCGTGATAACCAGTACGGAACGAGTTGGTTTGCAGAATCCTGTATATTTTATCGCCGTAATCACTTGGAGGACTGTGCGTTGACAGATTGAGCAAGCTTTCCCTGTGCTGGGATGGCAGTTCCTCAACCGCGCGGATAAGAAGCTCCGAGACAGCCTTCTTCCCTAGCGCTTGAATTGCTTTTTCGTTCAGCATAACAGCTGGTGTCCGTGCCATTATAAGCTCTCCTTCTCGGATTGCCCTCGTTGCTACCAAGCCGATGTCTTTTCCCACAATCTCTAATTCGCGGTAAGGAGGGATTGGCTTTGAATCGACCTCAACCATTTTCTCATTATCGATCCTGAAAGCCGGCCTTGTTGCAATTGTACTGATACTCTTCCCAGTCGTAATTATAGAGACACCTTCCCCTTGGTTGAAGGACGGATTGCTGAAAACGCAGTATTTATCAGCTCTAACCCCGCGACAAAGACCAGCTGACTTCCAGTTCTTCAACGGCGACCCAGCCTCATTAGAGGGACCCCTATTCTCAGTAGGGACGACATTAGAGGCTACGCAGATATCTGGCCGTAGAGCAAGGAACGGATTAGGAACTGCACAAGTCAGTGGCTCTTGATGGGGTTGCAATAAGTTGGCAAGGCCCGACGTGACCTGAAAAATGAGTAAAAGTCGCAACATGACCCCTAGTAATGATAACAAATTCAGCAATACATGCCTCTGATACCAAGATTCATCGAAAATCAAACGACTTCCAAAGTTCGTGGACTTTATCAAGATAATGTTTCAAGAATTTCTTGGCGGAGCCAAGCTTCCGAGATTAAGAGGATTCCGTGTCGGAATCACACAGCACCCTGTCGTTAGAAGTGGGTATCAGGACTTGGAAACCAGTTATAATCCACAATCTTACTGCGGCTCGCTTACGGGACAGTAAAGCTACGGGTTCCTAAGACTAAACGAACGCATTCTGTTCGTGGATAATGGTGGCGGACGCAATATGGCTTTCCGGCTATTAACCCAGCTCCACGAGATCTGATCATCGCTAATACAACTTAAGCTTAGCTCATGTTGAAATGCAGCTCATTTCCCAAATAGAAATGATTTGGTAAGCGATAGGATTGTGTAATTCTCGATTATTAATATTCATCCATGAGCATTTTATTCATGTTAATATATTTCTGAAGTAGATAATAACAACATTTTGGCGGGTTATAGGTAAGGTAAAAATAGAGTTGAAAGTAAACTGTTATACCAATTCTGTCAGCTATCTGAACATTGGAATAGCTTCGGAGCTGTGCTCTAGGTACCTAAGGTAGATTTTCGGGGTTTCGCGCTGAAGTTAAAACATCTTTTTTTTCCCAGCTTGAGGCAAAGCCACCCTCGATTAGGTACACTAATGTCAAGGAAAGAGTCGAAAGTTTATGAATGAACATACATCTAAAAGCTTCGGTCTAGTTGTTGAATCTGAAGGACGTGAGGATAAAGCCAATGGAAACATGCCCGTAGTGCTTGGCATGCTTGGCGACTAACATTTTCCCATATTCGCGGTGTCACAAAAGCGAAGACTCTCAATAAGAGGGCAACAGCAATATGCGAAACCTATATCAGACCGTATACTATAGAATGGGGTATTATTTCTATAGAGCTAAGTGCATTCCGGCCTTGATACTGCTAGTAAGATTGATAATTTGCTAGTACTTTTGAAGCTAGACAACTTGCGAACTTAGATTCTAACTTGTATTATGTAATACCCACTGCCATAGGGGACTTTCTAGGGCGTAACCGCTAAACTTGTCACTAGCCAGTTGTCGCAACAAACTCGCCCAAATTCTCTATAATGTCCATTTACACTTATAGGCGGAACTCGTCCAAGTCATGAGCATACTTTCAGATTTAAGACAAGAATCCCATGTGACATGACTATTTCAGCCATGTCTCATGGGGATATTCTGATGTTGTATTGCTCCAAACCAAACCCAGACACTGATAGCGCCACATCCCGAGCAACCAATTACAGATGCCATTTGAAACACATTGCGGGGCTCGACATCCGACTCGTTGAACTTTATCTCTCGTCCGGTGTTCGAGAAAGAAGCTGGGAAAGACCAACCAGGATTTCTTTGTGAGAGCAAGTCAAGTATAGGGTTGCGCGCTGCAACCCTTCGCTGTCCACCTGTCCAGTCCTCGCGACATGGATCAAGTATATATTGGCCATCACCCCTCGACGAGCGAATCATCAGGACAATGGAAGTAAGTAGGTTGAGTCAAATCATAACTTCGGCCCGTCATGTTTCCTGTAGTGTTTCTTGTGTTGGCATTCCTCACATCAACGCCTGAAGCGAAACCCCTCACTAAGAGAGTTGGAAACAGTACAAACTCATTTGGACCTCTCACTTTCAAGAGCGACGGCACATTTCAAATATCAATATTTGAAGATCTGCATTTTGGCGAAAGTACTACAGTTTCTTCTGAATTAAGGGGAAGTAGATGCTAACGTACTTGAACTAGACGCCTGGGATCAATGGGGTCCACAGCAAGATATCAACTCCGTCAAGGTCATCAATGAGATCCTCGAGGCGGAGTCGCCAGGACTTGTGATTCTCAACGGCGATCTGATCACTGGCGAAAACACCTTCTTAGAGAATAGTACGTCTTACGTCGATCAGATTGTCGGACCTCTCGTAGATCGAGGACTTACATGGGCGTCAACATACGGTAATCATGACTATGACTACAACATCTCCGGCAATGCTATTCTTGCTCGTGAGAAGCAATGGCCTAATAGTCGGACAACACAAATGGTGTTCGGTGATGAAGCCGGCGTGTCGAACTACTACCTTCCGGTCTATGATAGCGATTGCAGCGACGAAAGCTGCACTCCCGAGTTACTACTCTGGTTTTTCGATAGCAGGGGAGGGTTCCGATACCAGCAGCAAGACGGGTCCGGGAACCGCGTGGGTCAACCGGACTGGGTCGATTTCAGCGTCGTAAACTGGTTCCTGCAGACGAATGCGGAGCTGGCTAACAAGTATAGCAAGAAGATTCCCTCGTTAGGTTTTGTCCATATCCCAACATATGCGTCCTATGTCTTTCAAGAAGAAGGAATTGATTCCCACACTGAGCCCGGAATCAACGATGATATTCCGTTGGCTCCGCAGGCGCAAGGCTGGTGTGCTGATGGTCGAAACGATGGTAGTTGCGACTACGGAGGGCAAGACATTCCCTTCATGCAAGCCATCTCGGCTGTTCCCGGATTCATTGCTCTTTTCAGCGGACA
Source organism: Hypoxylon sp. PDH2405 (assembly GCA_023628415.1). NCBI lineage: Eukaryota > Fungi > Ascomycota > Sordariomycetes > Xylariales > Hypoxylaceae > Hypoxylon > Hypoxylon sp. PDH2405. The sequence goes on along the minus strand of JAMAKT010000078.1, from coordinate 61,951 downwards.
TGACCATGGAGACACGTTCTGCGTCAAGTGGGATAGGCTACTTCCAAATATGACAGTTACGCCGCGGAACGATGTCAACTTGTGCTTTAGCCAGCATTCGGGATACGGTGGCTACGGAAATTGGGAGCGAGGCTCTCGCCAGGTTCTTGTGACGAAGTCGAAGCTAGAGAATCTAGAGGTCGATACCTGGATCCGTCTGGAGTCTGGGAACATCGTGGGGAGTGTCTCTCTGAATAGTACATACGGGGAGGATCGCTATCCGGCGACTAATAATACGAAGACATATTGCCCCACCTGCAACTACACCTCGGTGCAGGGAAGGACATAAGCAGGAAGTAATAATATATAATTCTCGCTATAATTGTAGCACGAGGGCTCAATATAGTCGGGATTAGTATATGGGAATATTTCAACTGGAAATGTTACTTGTAAATCGAATAACTTTGAGAAATGGCGTACAGAGGTAGCGAACTTAACCGTAAGTGCCTCTTATCGTCGTAATAAAACACCAATGACTGTTTTTATGAGCAACTAGAGGCACTCTTAGAGTCTCACATCACACGTTTCATGCAAGAAGTCTTCGTTGATTGGAGTTTACTTGTAAATCATCTGTATTTGGTTTAGTCCATAGGTAGGTAACATTCCAAGGCCGGAGTCGCACTTCCATGCAAGTAAGAGAGTTTAAGAATACGAAATCTCTCCGCAGCGTATAAGACTACCAGCTATTTAAGATGCTCTACCTCCCGCACCCAACTCAATCCCATAGACTACCTAGGTACACTGAAAGCATCTACCCCCATTTTATTAAACATAATTTCCTCATACTCTATCAACAGCGTTAGGTACCTAGTCATCAAATTGTAAACGCCGCTATGGAATCTTGTGCAACGTATCCGAGCCTGCGGGGCAAGACCGTCCTGATTACCGGCGGGGCCGAGGGAATCGGAGCGGCATCGGTCGAGCTCTTTTGCCGACAGGGATCCAACGTCATCTTCCTCGACTACTCGGAAACCTCGGCAAACAAGTTACTAGACAAGATCAAGCACATTCCCGGCGCCACTAAGCCCACGTTCATGCACTGCGACGTGACCGACTTGGCCCGGCTCAAGCAGTGTGCGGAGAAGACACTAGCCGATCACGGCACAGTGGATGTCCTGCTTAACAATGCTGCGCGCGCCGGCGCCCAGACGCGGGTCCCGACCGCCGAAGTCACGCCCGAGTCCTTCGACCACGACGTTAATATGAACTTACGCCATCAGTTCTTCCTAACACAAGCCGTGGTGCCCGCAATGCAAAAGAAAGGCGCGGGGAGTATTATCAATATGGGCTCGATTACGTGGCGCATCCCGGCCATCGGGCTGCCTATCTACACGCTGTGCAAGGCGGCGGTCATGGGCATGACGAAGACGCATAGCAAGGAATTTGGTCAGTACGGGATTAGGGTGAATAGTGTTGTGCCTGGCGCTATTGCTACGCAGAGGCAGATCGATGAGGTGCTGACGGATGAGTACCGGGCTGAGGTTATGGCTGCGCAGAGTTTGAAGAGGGATCTTAAGCCGGATGAGGTGGCGAGATTGATACTGTTCCTTGCCTCGGATGATTCGAGTGCTATTACGGGGAGTAGCTATGTGATTGATGGTGGCTGGGTTAGTGATGTTTAGGAACGTCCCTCAGCCGATATCTTTTATAATGGCAGCTAGCGGGTGATATGGGTCGTCCTTTAACCCACTTTGAAATCAGCAGGAATGCCCGGAATCAGCCTCAAGGGACTTATGCCTGTTTAGATTCAGACTGACCTATCAAGATGGGGAACATTACTAGTTATCATATCAATGTGTTTCGTCGTCACAAGATCATCACCTTATAAACAACGCGTGATGGCCAACAAAAATGAATTCAAGAAAAGAGCGTAGAAATATCTATATAAGTAAAAAGAATCCTCCTACCAATCTGCGACTTGCTGCGGCATACAAAAGTCCGCAGCCAATTCTTCCAAAATCGTCCCCCTTAAGGATTCGGGGTATAGAGAACATAATTCGGAGTGCCTGGCTTAGTTGCAAAACGGCTTTCCCTTCGCAGTGCGGCCATAGCTGATACCAGCTGTTCATCGCGCACCTATTAGTCTAACTCTTTGTGATGTATGGAAATTTGGGGCATCAGCTTACATCGATAGTCACCTCTTGCCGCGACGTTGTCATGGCATTTTGCGTCGAGACCTGCGTTGACTTTGCCCGATGTTCCACGGTCACAGGCGATATCCACGGTCGAGTAGTTGCAAACGTATGCAATCGCGGTATACTAGTAAGAAGTGTGATCAGTCTACCGATTTCTGCGTAAAGGCCTGCCTCTAGGGCCCGTGTCTTAAAGGCTTAATGCAAAAGGGGTTTGGCTCACATATTGGACCGAAAACGCGGACTTCTTCCCCACGTAACCATAGCGGTCCATGATATCGCCCAGGTCAGATAGCCCAATCCTCTTGTCGTCCTTATCGAACTTTGCCGAGAAACATTTCGTCTCGAACGCGGCGCGTGCCTCCAGTGGGCTGAAATCCGGCTCTGCGGTTGCATTGACCTGAGGGTCCCGGGCCTGAATCTTGTCCAAGGGAATGTAGTCAACGATTTGACCGTTTGAATCGTGGATGTAGACACCATCACCGCGGTCCATGCCGTTGGAGTCAATGGGAGTAGAGGCGCCGAGCAGGGCAAGAGGGAGCAGGAGGAGGAAGCACTTGGATAGAGATGGGAAGACCATTTTGGGCAATATTTGAAGAGTGAATATGTGAATGTTGAGTCTTGAGTATGTTTCGAATCTTAGAGTCTGAGGTGTGAATGAGTTGGTTTGGATAATCTCGGTCGAGGCGTTCCCAGGTTTATATAGACAAACACAGCATCGTGAGAGAAAACTATCTGATCCTCTTCAACCCCCAAAGATTTATTTAGATGCTAGGTAAACCGTATAATCCCACGACTCATTCAGTTGTATGCTCTCCCCTGACCTCGCCTGGGAGGATCACTTGCCTTAACGCACCTGATCGACCCAAATAGTAACCATTCTCAAACTAGTGTTGAGGCCATTTCAAGACCATTGCTTTGAACATACCTATGTTCGTGCTATTCCTGTAACACCGCCAGTGCTGTGCCGTGCTGAACATACTATAGGTCACGATATTGGCGGTAAGCTTCTGTGATTTTCTATACCTATCAGCTATCAAGGGATCAGAGTCTAGAGCCTGGGTGGGCTGCGTTAGGATTGGATCCCACTTGGAAAATTAAAGTTATCATCAAAAGCAGACCTTTTGACAGAGAAAAGAGGAATTAGCATACGGCTCAGCGGCAACAAGAGGCACAGCACAAATAGTGTAAGAATTTGGTGGCATGGCATTACATAATTCCAGGTAACGCGTTTGGGTATTGCGGCTAATCGGCTTCTACCGGAGCCGTTCGTTTGATCAATAGCTACCTACTATATCTTAGCAGCCCAATGTTTGTAACGTACAGAATACCCCAGGTAGGTACCCCTAATGTAAAAGATCAAATATCGATATTTCAAATAGGAGAAATACTGTACCCCAGATACGTTTAGGTAAGCAGCTTACTAACCAAATCGGGACCAATCTATTGGATGGCTGTAAGCCTCGACGCCACAATGTTTCCTGTTCTTATCGTACGTTTCCCATTTATTTATAGCCGTAATCCTAACCCTCAGCTGCCTAGACCTTGGACCCTAGGAACTCTATCTTGAGAAATCAATCACCATAGGGCGAGTTCCTGATATTCGATGCGGTCTGATTACATAGTTCTGCAGCGCCTTGCGACCATTCCCCACATTTGCCAGATCGCTGGGTTGCATGAATCGCATCCTCCAGTTCTGTTCGTCCCAACTAAAGTGGATATAATTGACGTTTCAAGTTCTGATCTGCCTGTACAATAGGTACGTACCAGGTACCTAGACGCCGATTTACTATGTCGTTCGTACCACACGCACCTTCAAATTTAAAGCCCCATTGACGTATGCCTTAGGTACCTACTTAGGCGTCGAATCATTGGTTAAGAGGCAAGTGTCAAATTCTTTTCGGTTGGATCTTAGTAGCCCTGAACCCGTTTCTTCCATGGTTGCACTGCATGGAAATGCCGGCAAATTCTACAGTTACCTGGGTGTCTTAGGCAGCTAGGAGAGTAACAAACCACGAAGCAATACGCCAAGATGTAAGGCAGACCTGACCGCCATGACGATATTTTAAGTAATCTGGCTCGTGGAATGATGCTAGAAAGAGACTGGGTTTCTAGACGCCTTTGAGCTTCCCGGTCGGATTCAGGGGTTTCTACGGGACTACGCCGCTCTGGAGTGGGGCTAGATGAACGGACCGGGGTGCGGACGTCAAGTTGAACCCGAACGCGTCCAGGCGGATCTTGGCCAAAATAATCGAAATGTAAGGCATGGGTTACAGGATTTCAATATTTCTCTTCTCGTTACCTACCCTTAAATATAGCGTTCCTGTTTATTATTCCACTTATTGTCAATCCCAAACCAACATTACTTCACTCAGTGTCACAGTGTTAGGTCTCCTTTCACATCATGCAGAGGTGTCTATTGACATGCTGTCAGCAGTGGCCAAGGAAAAAACTAATATTAATTACCAATCTGATAATAACTCTCGATGGAATTACAATCTATCCTGACCTTTTTATATGACTCCTATTGAGTCTTACAATATAGCCCCGTATGGCCCTCTTCCACTCCGCCTTCGGCGTTCGTGTAGCGATTTAACCCGACTTCCTATACTGCCTTCTGAATCTTCGTCGTCATCATCTACAATCCGAGACCTATTTTGTTTCCCTAGACTACTTCTTTCAACTATTCTATCATCTGCGAAAGGCGAGTTTGGCATTGAGGCCAATGTCTGGCGTAGCTCGTCTGTGCATCTTGTACATTCGCATAGAAATCCCCAATCACGCCGCAAGAAATGTCGCCGTGCCGCTATGTTTAGATTCTTCGCCGGATCCAAAATTGTCCAATGATAGCAAATGAAGAGTTGCTCACCTGCAGCAATATCTCTCAAAGTTTTGACTCTCATCATAACGGGCCTTGATCCTCTGTATGTCCATGAACAATTAGGGGCACAAGAATGGTTTATTCGACTGTATGTTGGGTATACTCCAGTGCCGGATTCTTCGTTCCCCCATTGGACGGCTGCACCATTCGTAAGGTAAACTGCATAAGCCCTAATTAGCCTTTTGATGTCTTTCGTCCTCCTCTGTTGGCCGGCGACCGTCCTGAAGTTTACGTTACTCCCCCTCATATAGCCGTCGTACCACCTCTCAAAGTGTTGCCTCTCCTCCCAAGAGCTATAATAATCTATTGTTTTCTGATAGGCGTAAAGACGGTTAAGCTGGATCCTGCTCTCCTCACTTAAATTCATATACGCTAAACAGAAGTCTTCGATAGTATAATTGTTCTCTGGGATTATTATCAATGCAGGCTCGCTGACAATGGTTGTGCCTTTAGGGATGACCGCGGTAGCGAACATACCAACCCCCATGCCTTCAACATGGCGAAGGTCGATGGATCCGTAAAATGTTGGAGAAGTCATATTTTCTTGCTGTATTTAAATCGATTAAACTTGCTTAGGATGTGAGTGTCTGATGGTTTTGATTATCGATTTCCATAATCAAAGCCCAGAAAGAGCCAATTATATATATTAACATGCACGATCTCGAGGTAGGAGCACATAGTCAGAGTTGCTCAACGCTAACTAGGTTAGCTATCTAGGTAGGTGTGTCGGCGAGCGGGTACGAGTTAATGTCTTATGTCAAAGTAAGTAGATGGTCCACATGAGTCCTGTTCCTCTTTGTTGAGTGATCAACACATGTACAATAGTATTGTAACTGAGAACAGCACCCTAGTATAAAACTTACGACTTTCCTTTATGAAGACGAAAGAATGAAGGAGAGTAGTAGGAGTGTTTAGAGGAGAGTGATGTTAGAGTATAACATCGGACTAATGGAAAACCAAGTTATCTGCCTGCCGACAGTTTCAAAACTTCTTCAATTTCTTTCGTTAAGGAGAGGGAGGGATGGAAAGCTTAGATGAATATCATGCTAGATATTATTAATGTCTTCTGCTATGTGAGGGACTATTTCGCAGGTTCCCTCTCTAAATTTTCAATTACCATCATGAAGCCCTTAGAGTCTACCACACATTACCTTTTGTCTGCTTTCCACGCGTCTGCTCCAACTTTACCACATTGATGTTCTTCCATACAAGAAGGCAGATCACACAGATAGGGATGAAAGCCGACCCGGCAATAACCATCTTCCTCTGCACATCCCCGTAGGCCGCGATGATGGCCTGGCGTATGGGACTCCCCATTGGGTACGACTTTTGGACATTGATATTCCCAAAGATCTTAGATACCAACCCTTTGCTATCTTCCGGTAGGAACTCGCGCAACTTCTGTGGGAGAACGTTATTCCACAACGCTCCGGCAATAGCAAGACCAACAGCAGCGCCAATAGAACCAAAGAGGCCGAATATAGCCATCGCGACCGCAATCTCCTGATGTGTGACGGAGGCCATGATGGCAAGCTGCGCCGACAGAACCCATATCCCGCTGGAAACCCCGTTAAAGATCTGGCACATAACAAGGTATCCAACGTAGGATTCAGGGGTACGGAAGTGAATTAGGAGGACAGTTCCAAGAACATAGAAAGGGATACCAGCAATGGCCGTCCATTTATAATTACCCGTGCGTCGGATGATACTAAATATATTGAGTTAGATCTAACTTGTGGAGATTTCAACCTTTGAGGGACATGGATGACTCACAGGCCAACAAAGGGGCCGATGAAAGAAGATGTTAGCGAGAAAGCATTGAGTACGTATCCGGAGATCGTTATGCTCTCATCATGAACAACTTGTAAGTACGACCCGTAATAGCTATCCCAGCAACTAAGCCTCGGTGTCAACACTACGTAAACAAATGCATTCAAGGGAGCTCGACACTTACTAGATAGAAAGAAACATGACGCCATGAAGCAGGCAAGCACCAAGGATTGTTCGGTCCTTAAGGAACTTGAAGGGAAAGTACGCAACAGGGGCAAAGAACCTCTCCCACACCACGAAGGCTGCCAATAGAACTACGCCGAGGACAATCATGGCTATGATGTATCCAGTCTTCCATCCATTGGGTGCATAAATGACGATACTGAAAGGCAAGAGCAGTAAAGCCCATCCGGCAATAGTCAGAAGCATGCCGATGACTGAAATAATTAGTCCTCCTTGATCTTCCACGGGGGGAATACTAGGTATATATACTCACCATCGAACTCGATAAAGTAGTGCTTTACCGACTCAAAAGCTGTCCGGGTCTTGGCCCTTGGGGGATAAATGCCTAGTTTGACGGCCTTGCGCTTGCTAAGGATGAATATTATAGCAACAGGTATGCAAAAGACAGTTAAAATGATGGAGAAGGCGCCAAAAGCCCATCGGAAGTTGACGTAGGTGTAAAACAGATCGGCGATCCTAGGGCCAGCGAAGGTGGTAGCAATCGTCGGCGTCGCATTGATACCATACATCACCATTCGATTTTTGAGCGTCGTAGTGTCGGCGAGAATGATGTCGATGATGTACTGCATGCCTAGGTGCCCAACCCAATAAAGGGTGTGAGCAGCAGCATACATCTCTACGTTCGTGCAAGTCGCTTTCATGATCATCCCGATAACGACGAGCGCAACCATGACGACGAAACCTTCGCACCGACCCCAAATATCGATAATTTTCGCAATAGTCAACTTGCATACGCCGCCAATAATGGTGGCGACAATGCCGGTCGTCGCTAGTAGACCATGCTTGTTGAAAGCCGAGGTAACGTAGGGCACGAGGTTGGTCTGAACGGATTGCAATAGCATATCGACGAAAGTTACGATATAGAGCCTAAAATCGATAGTAATTAGCGTCTATATCATTCCTATAGATAATCTAAACATCGATGGTGACTCCTTACAAGATAAACATGACGATGAGTAGCTCGTTAGACCACACTGTAGTGATAGCCTCGACCCGCTTAACGCCATCTTGCTTATGAGTAGAGCTCTCATCTGACTCGGGGGCATCTCCGAGTTCCTTGACTTTTCCGTCGCCCGAAATCGTCTTCTCAGCATCCTGTTCCGGCGCAACGGGCGCGGCTTGGGGCGCAGAAGAAGCCATCGTAGTGAAGATTATTGCAAGCCTACGGTGTACCTATCAATCTGAGCGAAGGTGTTCGAAGCGCAACTGACAATAGAAGAGATTTCAAGGCGGAGCGCCCCTTATAACGATCTAAATCACGCATAGAATCCCAAAACCCACGCTTCGATGTAGCTAATTACGTGTTGGTATTCGGGAGACCCTCCGTTTTCTTCTACAACCCCGAGCAAGTCAGTCGACAGGTTGGGAGTATCGAGTGGGATTTCACTCCTGAAAAGGATAAGATGTACAAAGATTCTCAGGGACGGTTCATCGAGATCCTTGGAATCTGCCAATAATCTTGTCAGATCTTGCTGGGCATCAGTTCAGGTGTGAGGCATGGTCGCGGAGATCAACTCCGCAGCGTGACCTGATCCCCGTCCCGAATTATCAAGACAATCTTATCCATCTAATCACATCTAATCAGATCCGCATTGCCAAGTCCGACAGTCGGCATAAGTACAAAATGCGCGAAAAGGGAAGAGAAAAACTCTACTCTTCTGTTGCCTAGATTTTCGAATTACTTCATAGCTGAGAAGAACATTAGATCTAACTTATATGGTCGCATGTGTGGTAGTACGTTGTGATTTGCATATAACTGGCGTAAAGTGAGGTTTTAGCTAAGCAGCTGAGTCAGCAGAATTCCTTCTAGTTTAAAGGTTTCTTCTAGATCCACCAGCATAAATTTATTTTATACAGCCTTAAATGGGTGATGGCAGGCTATGTCACTGCTGAATAGAATTGCGAGTATGTCTTTGATGCTAGCAATATTATGTACTGACAGTCATCTACGGAGGTATAGCTATAAATAGGAGGTAGGTAGGAAGTAAAATCAAGCAATGCGTCGCAATCTCTATACCCTAGGTAGCAACATATAGAAGTTATGCATATCTACGTGCCTTATATAATCTTGGTTCTAAGAATCGATCTTTGCGCTCTCTATATGATTGGCTCGGCTACGAGCTTATTACCTAATATCTGGGGTCTTCTAATCTCATGATCACGATTTTTACGAAGGCATACTTGGCCTCGCAAAAACACACACGGCGAACTGCACGGATTAAAGGCACGACTGAGAGATGTTCTTCAGTTCAGGCATAAGGACCGAGGGATGTGACCACATCGTCAAGATCCTAACTAACCCCACAGCTTTCCATTGTCCACATTCATCACACGCTAAAACCGAGGGACATCTCGGTGAAATACCTCAAATATGGGTGTAAACATCCAAGTCATCTATCATTGGATCACCTCTGGGCTATTTCCGATCCGCGGTCGGTGGCTTACACTGAGACGGGAAGGTCGGTTTTGTAGGGAAACCGGAGGGAGTGCTTTGCTTTAAATGGAAATATTTTTCTATCATGAAGAATGCCCAACGACAGAAATATTTCTCTGCAGAAGTCATCCTTCCAAGCAAAACCAACGACTAACAGCAGCAAACCCGAAAATATGCTTGGGTCCTGCTCATCTTCAGCTGTGTGAGACCCCGGTAAAGTGTATGTGCGCGGCTCTTGGCGCTGTCTCCATCTTTGCGCTTGGCGCCCCTTCACTGATAATGAGCCAGCAAAAGCAGCGCCGCGATCCGTTGCTTATATACACAAAGTTGCATCTTCGGTACTACGGTACGGTAGAACGGCAAGATTTCTCTTTGCTGGGGCTGAGGCTCTAGCCAATCAGATATTCCATAATCTCACTATATGCCAAGATGCCACAGCCCAGCAAGCACTCCTGCAGGGGTTTATCTCGGAACATTGCCAAGCCAAACCCGGAGAACACTATGAAACCTGGAGCTCCAATGCTCAGCCGTCAACGCCTTGGAATTTCCAGCAGATTGAACTGTCCAAGGTCTATTTTCTTTAAAGCTCAAAGCACGTGTTGTCGGCTTCGTCGATGGCCGCGGTCAATCACACCAGTACCATTGTTCAACTTCAATGCGTTGTTATTAGTTTCGGAACCAATTCCACTCAACATTGAAATGAGTCGACTTCACACGGAAATTGACCAGTGGAGAGTTGTTTGCCGTCTGTACTAAAATTTAAACCATCTTCTCTGGATAGGAGGATTCAACATCCGCAATATGAAGAACATGAAGCGGACTAACAGAGATAATGTTGCCCAAGGGGACGGATGCAGGAGTCCCCGAATAAGTATGCCCCTCATCATTCGGAATAGGCCGTGTTAAGTCTGGTTAAGCTTATATGTCGAAACCTTACCCATGGGCCTGGCCAGCTTAACTAGCCTATAGCCCACAAAATACCCTTGGTCTGGCCCGCATGAACCCGGTCAACTAGACATCCAAAGTCAACTTCAGATGACAAGGGACCACTCGGCACGACGCTTGCCATCTGTAGATACGGGTTGAACATCTGTAGGACCCCCACTAGATCCTCATCGTCGAGACAAAACATCGACCTCGCATATGGGATCTCCCCTTAGCAGTCTGCGCAGTAACTCCTCCTTGGGATCTAGGACCAGGTGTCACCTCATCTTACCCCCTGCTAAGGTCGTGATACCCCTGGGTAACATCATTTTTGCACACTTCGCCTGGAAAGTCGTTGCCGGGTAAGACAATGGACAGGCTGGGGTATAAGTCTTGGTATTCTACATCTCCCGCCGTTTCCCATGAAGATCAGGGACTATGCTCTTCTGCTCACTCTCTCTCTCTTCGACCTAGATCTCTCTTCCTCGTGTGTTTTTTCTTCACTTCTCTTTCACGGTCGATCCGTTCCTTTTACCTTTTACGCGTTACCTGTTTTCACTATTCGTTCGTTTCGTTTTGAAGGCTGAGCCAGTTTAATCATAGTATTTTGGGGCTTCATTGCTCTAATATTCTTTCCTAATCATTCCATTCACTGTCGAACGCATTTATCCAATCTCTTCCGGTCTCTTAAATTCACGGCACTATGCAGTTTTCTAAAGGCTATGTACCGGCACTCTTGGCACTCGTCTCCGTGGCGGCTGCTACTGAGATTGTCACCGAAACGGTTCACGAAACAGTCCATGTGGTAAGCAATTTCAGCAGTCTCTCCATAGACATATTATCCTTTAGATGGTAGAGAGCCATGATCGTCTTTGGGGGGTCGACTGACTACCATGATATGGCCGGCGTTGGAGATGGCATTAATACAGATTACTAACACTTTATTCTGTAGACCCTACCACCAGAGACAATCAAAGAGACAATACACATGACCTTACCGCCAGAGACAGTAAAAGAGACGGTACATGTAACTCTGCCACCGGAAACCGTGAAGGAGACTATGAAGGAGACTGTTCATGTGACGCTCCCCCCAGAAACAGTCAAGGAAACGGTCCACGTCACTTTACCCCCAGAAACAGTTAAGGAGACTGTCCATGTCACTTTACCCCCAGAGACAGTGAAGGAAACGGTGCATGTTACTCTACCGCCGCAGACAGTGAAGGAAACATTACATGTGACACTGCCCCCAGAGACAATACACGTCCCGGTGACGGAAGTTGTTCACGTCACGAAGACCGAGGTCCAGAAGGAATCGATCACGTTACCTCCCCAGACAGTGAAGGAAACCGTCCACGTCACGATCCCCGTTACGAAGGTCGAAGAAAAGCTCATCACGAAGACCGAAGTTAAACACGAAATCAAGACAGAGGTGGAGACCGCAATTCAGACGAAGGTCGAAACGAAACTCGAAACTAAGGTCGAGACCCTCAAGGAAACGCTCCCTCCTCAGACCGTGAAGGAGACGGTACACATCAGCGTACCCGTAACGAAGGTTGAAACCGTAAAGGAAACGATACATGTCAGTATTCCGGTAACACAGACGGTGAAGGAAACCGTGCATGTCAGTGTTCCTGTAACCCAGGTGCAGACAGTGAAGGAAACTGTACATATCAGCGTTCCCGTAACTGTCCCCGTAACGCAATTGGAAACTGTCAAGGAGACGGTGCATATCAGCGTCCCCGTCACTCAAGTACAGACAGTGAAGGAGACGGTTCATGTCAGCATCCCCGTCACTCAGGTGCAAACAGTAAAGGAGACAGTTGCTGTGAGCGTTCCCGTGACGAAAGTGGAAACGGTCAAGGAAAGCATCGCCGTCACGCAAGTAGAAACATTGAAGGAAACTCTGAAGGAGACACTGAAGGAGACATTGCAGGTCAGCGTTCCGGTGACCCAGGTTCAAACAGAAACAGCGAAGGAGACCGTACATGTCAGCATTCCCGTCACTCAGGTACAGACTGTCAAGGAATCCGTAGCTGTCACTATCCCTGTGACAGTCAAGGAATCAGTGGCTGTCAGTGTCCCTGTAACAGTGAAGGAAAGCATTCCCGTCACCCAGGTCACATCGGTCCTAGAGACTGTAGCCGTCACGAAGACCGAAGTATCGCACCAGCTCGAGACAATCGCTCTCACCAAGACTGAGATCAAGAGCGAGCTACAGACAGCAGTGCTCACCGAAACGGTCCACGTATCGTTACCGCCGCAGACGGTTCACGAAACTGTTCATGTTACCCAAGCCGTGACCGAGACGGTCCACGTTACTCTCTCAGCATACACTCAGACGGTTCACGAAACCGTTCATGTCACCCTACCACCGCATGTCACGACAGTTTCCGAAGTGGTTCACGTTACTGTAACCGAAGCCTTGGAAGCTTGCCACCAGACTGAGGTGATTATACCCATCGTTCACGAGACGACTCCCCCCATGGTCCATGAGACTATTGTGGTTCCTCCTCCCATGGCTCACGAGACGACTACCGCCATGGTCCATGAGACTATCGTGGTTCCTCCTCCTATGGTTCATGAAACATCAGCGGCCATGCAGCACCTGAATACCACATCGGTCGCCCCTCCTATGGTCCACGCGACCGCCGCAGCCTCACAATCAAATAATTACACGGCCCCAGCTCCGGTCACGATCCCACCACCGGCGTCGTCTTTATCTTTGGGGTACATGGCTCCCCACCACGCTAGAAGATGGCGGGCGTAAATTCGCCAGTTCATAGGCAACTAACATGGCTACAATGGGGACATGGATAACAACGGGTTTGGGATTTAGATTCTGATATATAGGGGGGTTGCTTACGGGTGTTCAAAGAGTCTGGCAAATGGGAGATCTTTCCTAATGTTCATAATTCGGCTTACTTTTCTCAATGGCTCCTTCATTCCAGCCTACGTCTTAACGGTTTCACGCAGATAGGAAAAAGCACATGCCTACATATATTCCTCCGTTTTTCTGACACTCCATCATACCAAAAGTCAAATGTTACCCGTTAAGCCGGCTGGAATAGCTGTATTTATACCTGCACCGTCCATAGAGCATCCCTCAATTTCAAGTTTACCTTTACACTTGGTTCACTGTCCACCTTATACTGGCTAATCCCGGGAAATGAGGTCAACTGTCGATCCCGTCCGTTTTCCCAAGAAGTATCAATTCGATTTCATTTTAACCGACAGGGTAATATCGACGACCTAGATCTACTGTTGATCGATCTGAACCCATCGACATGCCTACCAGAGCCCACTTCGCCAAGTTCCAAAGACCATGGTTATGGCATTGAAGATCGATGAAGCTGGGGACTTCAAAAGATCTATCGGAGTACCTAGCAAAGCATGCAAGACGTAATCATCCAAAGTAACGATTACGATAAACCAGGTAAAAATTGCCATGGCGCAATGTAGGATGGGGGTAAGAATAACGTTGTTGCGCGAGGAACTACAAACTATCTGATCGGGTGTCCTGGTATACATACAAGAAGGTTCTTTGTCCTTGACCTAAGACATCCAATTTCCTGACAAAAATAGCCAAGAGCCATAAGGAAACCTAATACTTCAGAATTGTATCAAGGAATAAACAATCAGCGACTTTGGAAAGCTTAGCTAGGTATTTTCATCATCCAAGCTTGTATAACTATACGATGGGTGGCCCAAATAGCATGCCCGAGTACATCAGCACAAAACCGCCAAGACCCTCAACTGGATGATGCAGTCGGGTGAGTCTTGGCACTTATAGAAGTCCTATCAAAAAAGGACGTCAAAACAATTATGCTTTAGAGTTGCCCAATGATTCAAAAGCTTGACTTCGGTGAGCCTTTTCGACTATAGCAGGAGTACGAAACGAAACGTATGCACATTGTACGAGGCCCCTGAAGCTGCCGGATTTGAGTCACCCTTCCAATGCCGCGCCACATGGCGGCGTAGTAAGGGGCAAATTCTGGAAACCAGGCTAGTAACTTGGAACTCGAATAATGCAACTTGCATAACGCAGGGACTGAAACGTGCAATCCTTCCCACCGCTGTGCAAACACGGTTCATAAGCTATTTTTAGGATGACGTATAGGTACCTACCTAGGTATAGATATGAACATATCTTGTGAAAACGCAGACGGCTCAGTGAAACAATAATATCACATATTGTGTTTATCTGGTAGAGCATTCCATCTGGAAGTAATAATATCATATGTGGCGCAATGGAACTCAGGGGCAGAGGCGAGTGTATTTACGCTTATAGATTCTCTAGATGCCAATTAGTAAAGATTGGATCTTGGCTGGTCGTAGATCTTCGTTGATACAACCCTTTCTACGTTCCCAGTCTGTTTGTTCCAAGTCTTTACGTAAGCACAGGTTGTACAAGAGCATTGTTACACGGAGGACTAGGCCACAGCCACGAGAACATCACGATAACGATACAAATAAATCCATAAGCGAACCCCTAGAATTTACGAATGTAGTGTCCTATTTTCCTATGTAGAGTAATAGTCAAGTTGTCCTTCTTCCCCAATACTTACTAAAGGTGACGGGCAAGGAATAAATCTAGATGCCATCCTACCTGGGCAGCCGAAATCCTACTGGTCGTCTTAATGGTTAGAGTAGGAAAATCTACGCAGGTGGTTCGTGGTACATTACGCAGCCAGTCTAGGAGGATTAAGTAATATTTTAGAAGTAGTAGATAGCTTGAATCATGTGTTTATTATAAAGCAAAGAAGAAGGCCTATTTAGGTCCTATTTAGGTCCTATTCATCCGTAGGCGGTTGTCATGACTGACTGATATGACGTCAAGACGTCCAACACGCCGGGTACTATGTTGTAGCACATGATGAGGGTAATATGTAGAAAATGACTATGCCGACGATCTAGGCCTTCCCCGAATCGTGGTCTCGGTCTCGGTCTCAGGTCGTCAGAAGTAGGTCGAGTCGTCGAGAGAACTTGTCATCGAGATCAGGGGGCAGCACATCCTCCCTTCTTCAGGCAGAACTCGCTGATTGTTGTTCCCTTGCAATACTTGCAGCTTCGGGGAACGCCGGGTGGCTTGCGCCCTGAATCGCATGCTGCTAGGTACTCGACCATGAAGGGCGTCGGCGGAGGAGGGGGTTCATTCTGCCGGGCTCGCTTGAATTGACGTTCGATGGCGAGAAGGCTTGTTTCGAAAACGAGCTGTCTCACCAGCCACTCATCCTCCGCCTTCTGAGCGGCTGGGGACTTTTTATCAGGCATCTTGCGGCTAGGAAGCGTGATCGAACTTCGATGCTCGGTGAGTTGGAAGTTAGATATGACCGATGATCGGGCTGCCTCGGGGTTCTTTACAAGCAATGCCTTTGGTCGACGGGTCGCGGCGTAGACTTCTGCTCTTCGGGGTCCAGGGAGCTGATAGTATGACTATAAGATGTGCTGCGCGCTAGTTAGTTGTGATGAATAACTTGTTGTAGGTCCAGAGTATCCCACTCAGTTGAATGGTCTAGAATGCTTGCTGTTTCGATGTAGAGCTTGTAAAAGTTTGAAGAGTCTGCCTCTGAATAGGGTATCTTGTTTGAATTCAGAACTGATTTGAGCCCAGGAACCAGTTGGAAACTTTTTGATTCAGCACCAAGTGTTGCACTTTTTTGACAGTAGCCTTGGCTCAGCTATTGTTGCTGCAAAAACTCCAAGCGAACTATGTGTCAATAAAGCCGGTCCTGCGGTACTGACCGGGCGATGTAGGACTTCAGCCACAACACCAAAATTCTCGAGATATTTGAACTAGTTTTGAGGCGGTTACATCAGAGATTCCCCGTGCTCTCGGTCCGGGTATGCTATCCGGGAAATAAGTGCTGTTGCCAAAGTAGTGTCTTTCTCCGGATGCCGAGATAGTCACCAGACTTCAGAAACAGGAGGAAGAGTCAGTGTTCTATGGCAGCCCTAACGTTTATTTATCGTAAACGTCAGAGTTAGCCTTTATACAGGGTAGATTAAGGCATATGCTGATTCGTGAGTGTTATTTCGTTGTGGGCAACCCTCCTTCACCCCTTGTACGAATTTCTGATCGACAAAGATTATGAACAATGTTCAGTTGCCTGCGGAAAGCGCTCTCCTAAGTTTGCCATCAACCGTGATAACAATTTAAGCTTGAGCACTTTTATGTAGCTGTAGAGTTAAATGGCTACAAGAAGCCCTTTCAGGTGGATAATAGTAAGACGGCCGTGGATGAAGTTGACCGTTTCTAATCGTTACCGCCACTCGTCATTCCAGGGGTGTTGACGGGATCAACCAAATCAAATTCTGCGATCCTTGAGAGAAGGATACCGGCTTAGGTGATTTATGACACTGTTATGAATTCTCGCTATTTAGATGAAGTTAGATTTGAAATCATAAAGGGTGATTCTCTATCAGGGATACCTTTACCAACCCTTTCAAGATAGTGCTTTGGTGTCCTTAGGTTAATCCTATCCTGGACTATCTCAACCTTTAACTTGTTCAGGTATTTAGCATCCAGACAAGGCAGTGACTCTTGCTCTCTTTCGAGTCTAAAGGGTTCTCTCGTTACGCAGCACGAATATTGTGCCAGACGACAAGATCGAAATTGGTTTTCCACTCCAAGATTCGTCCAAGCTTTCAGATCGTATCGCTGGTATAACGGACCTATTACCCCAGCCTGTCTACCTGCTTACAATTCAATTAGATTTGATCCCAAACCAATCTACTCAACATACCTTCGTTCTTCAGTGCAGCGATCATGGCCGAATCCACCGTGCTTCGAGCAGAGAGCCAACACAGCCAACAGATTCGTTGGCTTCTCGGTGTACACGTCCGACCGGTTTCCATGCTATGTGCTATTCCCGAGGATCGTGAGGTCCATCATTCTTCAGCAAGGTTGTATGAGAGGGAGCAAGAGAGGTATGCAAAGATCCTAGGCGACAACCTCGCTTGCCAAGGAATCAGCATTCCAGTTCCCGAAGACATCTATGATAAGCCTGTCTGGCGCGACGACTATCCATTATATCACCCGCTTCGTTGGTCGTTCAATGTACCTCATTTCATCGAGTCTGCGGCCGTACTCTTCGGTGACGAGGCGGAATTCTGCTATCACTATTACATGGAACAGCTTAAGTCCAAGTTCGACCGCGATCAGCCCTGGTTCCGTTGCGCCATGCAATCATTTTGGGGTCCCTCCGTCGAGTGTATCTTCGAGCTCTCGGCAATGAAACGACCGTTTATACAGATTGCATTCAAGTTCCCCCGTGAGCAATTGGCGAACAAGGCAGGATACGTCCGTGACGTTGAGATGTTTGCGTACATCATGGCTCGACTATGCCCAATTGAGGGACTCGGCCCACTTACTAGAATCTTTGGGTTCAGCTTCGTCGACAGTGAAGGTCGTCTCATCTCAGATTTTGAGATGATGGATCGAATTGACGTCCAGCACCCGGCCGACATCGCGAAGGCAATCTTAGTCACTTCTGATGATATGAAGATGCAGAGCCAGCAGAAGCTGCAGAACAAGAGCCAGAAATTGGTCATCTACCACGTTCTCCAACCGAGAATGAGCAAAGTCATCGAGATAGTCTAGGAGGCCTGGGCCTTCCTTGATTCTAGAAATGGACCTTGAACGAACTGGCTCCAAGAGAATATGTTCGGATCGACAGAAAGGCGCGCTCTAAAGGCGCCTTAGGCAATATATCAAGGGAAATCTTGAGGAGCGAGTACGTACTTATACGTACAAAACCAAGCTCTTCTCAGACCTCCATTTAAGCATCCCAGACTGGCTAAACTTGCAAACATGCTTTCATATTCTCCCTGAGGATTATTACTTGATCCTGATTATGATTCATACACAGACACCACCTGAATAAAGCTCCTATCAAATACTCATTTCCCCCAAATTCAAACGCCTATCGACGTCGGAAGGCAAAAAGAGAAGCGGCTCAACATACAGTGAACAGTAAATTTCTCGTAGCTTGTATGACAAGAACGAATCTACGCAGGTAAAATACGGTCGACGTTCCTGAATCTAGTAGTAGTGGGTAGGAAAAGGGGAGAAAGCACCCAAAATCATGATAAACGCACTAACCTAAGTACAACTATCATCGGTGGCACCTATTAGAGATACCTGATTGGAGGTATAGTCTAGTCTGAGACAAGGTAAGCAAAGATGCTTCAACTTGCATCAGGTGTATACCACAAGCCTCGGCCCGGATAGGCTTGTGGTTTCTTGCAGAACAACGAGTTCGATTCCATTATCCTAGGTGCACCACGTAACGTCGGCTCAATCCGGATAAAAAGAATGGTAATGATCTCGCCCAGGCTCGAACTGGGGACCTTCTGTGTTTCCATACACGATGTTAGACAGATGCCCTGTGGGGATGATATTAGTTTCTCATTATTCAAGTAGGTCCACTTAGTTAGGGGAAGGGTTTACTAACATGACCAACTAGACCACGAGACCGACCTGTTGAAAATTTCCACGACATCGCTTATTTCTCATGGCCATTAACGTTTAGAGGAAGCGGTAGATCTTGTTGGTAGATGGATATCTCGTATGGATCTTTGATAAGTATGACATAGAGGCGCCATATTATGCTGTATTATGTAATATCGTCAATGTTTGAACAGGGTCTCGTCTCATCGTACTGTCCGCACTGTTCTTCCAACCTCGCCCCTCTCCACTGCCTCCAATCTAGGCAGTACATGTTCCCAGACCTTCTCAGACAAACTCTCAACATCAAGATCCGCATCCACGATCTGGATATCCTCCTCTTCTTGTCGGAACTCGCCTTCCTCAGTAGCGCTAACGTCTCCACCCCTGCTCATCCCATTCCCCAGTCTTTCGGCATCTCTTCGAGGAGTCTTACTACTACTGCTGCTATTGCCCACAGCACTGCCGAGATCTCCCATACTAAGGCCCCAGAACAAATCCCTAACGCGCCGCTGCATCTCTCCTTTCTCGTATACCTCCCCGCCCCAGCCTCCACGCTCGCGGGCGACCTCTTCTTCTAGGTCTAGGAATAACACCATGTCCGGCCTAGGCAAGCCGACCTCAGGAGCTTTCGCCCAAGAGAGACTTAGAGACTTGATATTCTTGGCAGCGCTGTACACGATGCCACTGTGATAGAAGCGGTCGCAGATAATAGTGTGACCAGCTTCCAGCTCTGCCTTGATTTTCTTTCTAGAAAGCGTCAGCCTGATCACTATTCTCCAAAAGTAGAACGAGAAAAAGGAGACTTACACAGCCTCCCACCGATTCGCGCTAAATAGGAGGTGAATAACATGGTCTTCGACCTCCGTTTCGCCCTTGAGGTACGAATCGATCATCTGCCCAATCGGCGTCGTCCTATCTGCACTCAAACCGTTAACAATGTCCTCACTCACTCACTTACACCTCACCTCCCCTCACTAGCCCTACTACCCCTACCACCATAACCATCACAAGCACCACAAGTAGTAATCCAAGGACTCAGTAAAACTCACCAGGAAACCGCATAAACCTAACCTCCCTCCCACTCTCAATGCACCTCTGCTGCAGCAACTTCGCCTGCGTCGTCTTGCCCGCGCGATCCATGCCCTCGAACACGATAAACGCGCCGCGCACGGGGGTCGCCGGGGGGCCCTCCTTCTCCATCTCCTTCTCCACGCCGTCCATCGCGTCTCCCGCCGCAGTGCTCTCTTCCTTTGCTTCCACGCCGCCGTTCCCAGGCGCTTCTACATCCCCATCCCCGTCCCCGTTGCCGGTTGGAGGCGAAGAAGGTGGTGGGACGGGAATCTGCGCCTGCACCGCGTTCTGCGGCTCGATGTGTGGCGCCGCGAGGACTGGCGGGGGCGGTGCGCCTGTCGCGACTGTGATCGAGTCGCCGTCCTCGGGCTCGCCGCGCTCAAGTGTTGATCTGGAGTACTCTGATGCCGTACCCTTCCCGCTGACCGGTGTAGCCTTACCTACATTCTGCCTAGGAGACGTAGGAGAGCGAGGAGGAGGGGTAGACTGTGACTGTGATTGTGCGGGGCGAGCTGCTACCGCGGGCTCCTGCTTAGGCGAGGATTGCAGGGCGACGGTGGCGGCTGTTGCGAGGTCGTTTATTGAGGCCATTTGGCCAGCTCCTTGGTTTACCTATGTAACGAGTTGAGGTAGGTGAGGTAAGTAGGTACCTATCGAATAAAATGAGATATGTAGGGTATGAGTGTGAAACAAGATGAGCTTGACAATAGGCTGGTAGGTAGATAGTGAATGGCTCTGCTCGTTAGTGAGGAATTGAGAGCCAATTGAGATCGTGTATGAGTTGTGCTTCCTATGCGAGTATCAATTGGATATCAATGAACGCTTAAGCAAGCTATTGGAATAGGCCTTCTTAAAGGCTTGACGTATGATATGATGTGGGATGATGAAAGTGCAGTGTGGGCGGGCGAAAGTATCGCGATTATCTTAGTGCCAGCGCGTTTAAGTGGAGACACACTGAATTATGTAATCTCTATATCATTGGTAGAGACGAGCAATGAGAGTATACGTTTGCTCTCCTTAACCGCCGGTTTCATGCGAATGGTTATTGTTAGAAATCATGGCGGCAGGAAATAGCCATTCAAGATGGATGAGCCCTCTACAGGATGATACAAGAAAGTACAGGTGCAGTCAAAGCATGACGCCTACACTTTGTTCAGCACTACCTACTACCAGTAGTGTAAAGCCAATCCTCATGACATTCGTAACGTCATTCTCAATCGCACAGGGGACAGTAACAATCAGAGCACGTAACAAAGGACGTTTCAACAACATTATATAGGTACAGACACGAAATCTGCGTTGAGAAGTTCCCCTATGCAATAACTAGGAGCCCTCAAATCCGTGTGTATCAGCAGACCTCATAGTCTGGACCGGCGCTCGTCCACACACAATGCGCGGCGTCTCAAAGCTGAAGCGTATATACATAACTCATACAATATAAATCAAGTGGGCAAAAGCAATGCTCCGACCAGCCGCTCCCAATCCTTCCGTGTCCATATTCCGGTGAACGCCAGTGCGCCGCGCCCTGTAGCCTATAATATCCGGGTATTAGTCGACCGACCGCTACTCGTCAGTCGAAGGGGTTCATAACATGTACGGAACACTCGTTCCTCTACTAGCATTCGCATTGTGTGGGCTCTGTGTTCGTCTCTGCTTCATCCTTGGCACTTCCGCTCTCCCAAACTTCAAAGCTCTCGCCTGTGCCCTCCATCGGCTCAAGTACAGCTGCGCCAGGTGCGGGCTCATCTGTCTTTTGCATCAACTCATCGACAGACTTAGCTCCATCCTCAACGGTTGGTTGCGGGACAGTATCAGACTCAGTAGAATTTAACTGAGGCGCGAACTGGAACTCGCTTCCTGATTGTTGTTGTGGTTGCTCGGTATCCTCATCACCAGGAACGATAATAACAGAATTCTCATCACATCCTTCTGAGTAGTAGTCGCGGACATCCATCTCTCCCAATGGATTGCGCTCCTTCTCAAACACCATCTCATCATCCATAACGTGTCGAGCTGCTCGGGGTCGGGATGTCTGAGAGATATCATCTGTAGGAGGGACATTCTCCTTGCCCTCTGCACGCTCTCGTTGTCTTCGGCTTTCGCTCTCTTCATCTGAGCTGATGTCAAGGACACAAGTGCTGTGCTGAAGGAGATTGGTCATTTCCTGTTCCGGGGTGTCTTCATGGATGTCAAAGAACCAGGAAGACTTCATCTCGCCCTCATGCAGACTATTAAAGTCGACAGAGTTCGACAAGCGGGACTTAGCCGCGGTCGAGTGGGCATCGCGTTCGGTGTAAACCGGGATGGTCCCCTTAAGAGCTGCATCCAGAGAGAACGACGACTTGCTTGCGAGGCCAAAAGCCGGTGGATCCACGCGAGTGTATGCTCCAGTGCGTCGACGGGATGAGAGAATACCGGCTTTCTTGCCACGAGTTGGTGAACGGCCTGCAGGAGCTGATAGAGAAGTTGACTTAGCCACGCCAGTGTTGATCTTAGCAACAGGCCCCTTAGGACTGAGAAACGATCGGGTAGTGGGTGTCTTGGTGGGGCTGGCGATAGAATTATCACTGGAACTACCCGACTTGGTAAGGACGTAGCGGGACGGCTTGATGAACGAATCCTTGGAGAAGAGGTTGTCGGAACCTTTCGATCTCTTAGAGTAGAGCTGGGGATCAACATTCTCGAAATCGTCAGTATCCAGAGTGTCAGAAGCCTTCCGCTTCACGGGCGATGAAGTGGGAAGAGCTACAGACTGATTAGCACACCGGGATTATGACAAGTATATGAGTCTCGAGTGCTCTGATGCCTTGCGAAAAGGATATGATGATGGATATTAGGCCGGTGGATAGCAAGATACAACAGACTGCGAGTTGATCAAGGCTCCCTGGACACTTCAGATGTTCCCCATGACTCACCATTTTGTTGATTCTTGAGGCTTGTCAGTGTCTGCAAGCGTGCGCCATCAAGAGGTGCGAAGGGTTGACGAGTAATGGTAGCCATTGTCGCAGGATCTGACGTGGATGTGAAATTGAAAAATACAAATGCCCCAATTGAACCACAAAACGGTGGCTCCGAGGCGATTCAATCTAAGGCAAAACCAAGCTTAGTTCTATGGAGACTAATCTCAATTGCCAATGAATGTCGAAACAATCAAGTTAGACGTCGCCGGGATTGATTTACACCTAAGGCGACTCGACTAGCTGACTGCCACGATTGTTTGTTTATTTTGTTGTGAACAATCGTATATCGTCAACTTGAATGCGATGGTAAAACCAAACCTCGACTACTAGTATAAGAGGGGGAAGGTAGGAGGAAAAGTGGGTGAGGAAATGTGTTGGAGGGAATCGACTGGTCTTATTGCAGCTAAGCTGTCTGCTTAGTTGGATAGGTCGCGCCGACAGAGACCAGAAATGGAGAAGGATTGACGCGGAGGTTAGTGTCTTGGATCCTGCACGTTGAGACTATCAGACCAAGCTTGAATTAGGAAGCGCCGTGCGTTAGTCAGGAGAGAAGGGGAACGGTAGGGAGTAGATCGTGTTGAATGGATGAGTGAAACGGACGGCTGCAGGTATATGCAAGAGGGCATGCAAGGAAATTGGGAAATGGGAAATTGATTGATTCTTGCACTCTCAGGTTTCAACCCAGGCTTTGGTGGGCTGCGGGTTACCTGATCGTGTTGCGGACGCGTGCTGTTGGCGTAGATTGCAAAGTCGCCAATCAAAAATAAGGGGGAGTTCAGGTTACTTGATTACCTGCATGTTTTCAGGCGGGTCTGTGCAAGGGCTGATTGGATTCTTACTGGATCGGGGCCAATGGTACAGGGAATTCTAGGTAATCTTTCATGCGAATCCCAGTCCAAGTCTCTGATTTGTTCAATGCCCGGTTCAAATGTCGGCCAATGCGTCAAGACAGTCTCTCCAAACAGTGCGACAGAATGAATGAAATCTGCGCCTATGTACTATAAAGGAACCAATTGTCGCGTCCGAATTCTAGCCAAGCTAAAAGCAAAGTGAACAGGCTACCGAGAAGATGTAGGTACCCAGATTGAAGCGATCGCGCCTCGTTGTGGGACTCGAAATGTTTCCTCGCGCAAGTCGAATGCAGGGGTCCGCGCTTTTCGCGTCCATAAAGAACTGGCCCTCCCCTCCGCTTGATTGTTCATCATCACCGCGCCAGACAGGTACGCCACAAACCATTTGCCAGGGAATACCGGATTCTAAGACAACCTAGTCCGTTACTCTTAAAGTCTGCCAAAGTCGCTGCTAAGAGGGAAGCCCTCTCAATTCCACACTATCAAGGCTTTCATCCCATCGATCCCACTTGGGCTTTTTCGTGCGTGGATTATGCTAGCTAGTAGCAGATGCCTAGCAAACGGATGAGCAAGCGTCATCCAACCCACATATTCGTTATAAGTTGCGATTTGACTTGGAAGCTATTGCCAAGTTCAAGATCGAGAGATCAAACTCGAATTGAGCAGCAGGATAGCAGGCAACCCCCCATCGGAAAGATCCCATGGTCTGACGTGCTTGCCTTTCCCATCACGGTTGTTATAACCCGAGACGTATGGCCAATTAGGTATACACGCATGGCAGTCAATGAGTGCATTAGGAACCGAAAGGCGACTAGGCCGCATACGACGCGACCACCTTCCAGCCTATTGGAAGACGGGGCATTGTAGCAGGCGATATCAGCCTTGGGGTGCGCCTCATTGGTTTCGGTCTAGTCCTACATTTTCTTTCAGCCAGTCGAGCAGGGCAGATAGACCGAACTTGGTCGTGCTTCAGGTCTAGACGTCCTAGAAGAGGTCGCAACGACGCGTTTGTGGACAATTGGAAGTGGCAGTGATACATCGGCAGTTAGTCTAGAACCCAACCAGACTTCGGGCCCATGTTAACGTATGCCGTATCAATGGTTTTAAATAGCGCCTTGGACGTTCTTTGGGTAGATAGAGAGATCGAATGGCCGTCTGATGCGAAGACACCGGTGATAATACGTAGGTGCACCTTGGTCGAAAATGAATGGTCCAAGTCCCCACCATGCTATCTCTACCTGGGTAGCCAGATTTCTCTGAGAGGTATCTACGTCAAATTGTCTCATCGTTTGGCCACAATTCGAGGTCTCGGATTCATGAGGCGCTGATGTTTTTGGCGCCCGTTTCGTATCAAAAGAGCGCTGCGGACTACGCCCAGAAAGTCGTGTACTGCCATGGTCGAGTCATTCTGGCCGGTGATTATAGAAACAGTGGCTCAGCAAAGGGTTCCGGATTGCATACATAATGATATTTACAAGCCACTGAGGGTCATGAAAGGAAGGTAATCAATCCAGAGGGCGGACTCGTAGTTGTGCCTTCTCGATTGCGGCACGCCAGGCTGATGATGTAATCAATTTATCCCCAGCTAGTATCCATTTGTTTAGTGCCCCCTCATTTAGACGATACTTAATATTAGCCCAACTATCCAGGAACAGCAGGTAACCTTCGTATTCAAGAAGCAACACATGGATGAATGCAAGGGATCTTCAGTAGGCCTCCATTCCTGCCCTAATTCTCTCCTTGTGGAGGCAGCCACATTACCCACCTACTCAATGCCCGTGATACCCGATAGTCCATTCCAGTTTACGATCGACAAACTCCGGGTCCCCCTTTTGCCCCCTTTCCCACGCACATAACCTGTAAATTCCAACCGAGTTCTGAGGGACCTAGCTTGACGATATCTATTTTTTATAAAACTACATGGGGTGAAATGAATCTAGCATAAAGCGATATTTGAATTCAATCAGAACCAGACATTCTACTATGTCAATCTTACATTACGTAGGAGGAATTGGTTAATATAGTCGTGGCCACGGCCTACAAGCTCTCGGTCTTAATTACTCGCAAGATCTACTCGACACCTAGGTAGCTTACGTACAATCGGCCATCTCCTTACATATACTTCACCATCGGGTGTTAATTTAGTAGTATATTATACGCAATACATTTGGTTCAGCACATCCCCATAATATAGGGAGGTGCAGGAAACGTAATGCTTCACACTTCACATCATTAAATCCTCATTACCTATCTCAACGCCCAAACACAAATAATAATATTCAGGTCGTCTCCCAAATAGTGAGTAGGCCATCCCAAGGGTCAAGAACCCGGGTTGCAGATCCTACCCAAAGCACCAACAAACAACAACACTCGCGATCCTATATCCAAAATATTGTTTCTCGGCCCCGACCAACATCCCATCACCTCGCCAAGTTCGCCGACATTCCGTGGTCTTTTAGCCCCTGCGAGACACAGTTTAGTTCGGTAAAACCCGGATTACTCCCTCAGACTCGTGATTTTCCCATCCTGATCTAGCACGAAGGACATCGTGATAATATTGACGTACACCAGATCCAGGGGCCCACGTTTAGTAGCCATGGCCTCCACGACGACCTTGTCGAGCTCGGTTCCTATGTTGAGGACGTCGAAGTTGTTCATCAGTCCTTGTATGCTCTGTAGCCGGTCTGCCAGGTTGCTGTTGCTAGCTTGAAGGTTATGGCTTGGGTTTCTGTTGACCCACTAGTCGGCGTTGGTAGCGAAGTAGGTCGGTATCTGGTCCCACTGGCGCCGGCTGATGTAGCCAATGTATGAAGATATGATCGTCTTAACGGATCTTCGGCAGTGGCGGTTGCTCGGTACGCGTTGCTCTCGCTTAGACTCTCCAGATATGTGTGTTCAGTCCGGAGATGGGATGGTGAAGAAGCCCTTGAGAATGATGCCAACTACGGAAGTGAAGGACTTCTTGAAATCCCTCAGGCCTCGACGTTAATATATACCCGTAATCTAGCTCCGCATATATCGGTGCTGGTTGCTATAATCCTCCGTGAGCCTATATTGCCCCCTAGAAAGTAGTCCTCGGGCCCGGAGACATCGACGTCGCATATCGAGGATAGTGTAGTCAATCTAGCCTTTTGCCCTGACGTTTTCTACGCGGAGGATCTTTTTCATATTCGTAGTAATCCGTCGCACACTGGTGCCGAGACCGGATGCCGCATTTAGTAGTCCATGTCTCTCATAGTGACTTCGAGATAAGACACGCTGCTCCTTGACGAGGCGGATGCTACTACACCTATTCTATCGAGAAAGAACCGTGGGTCGCTAAGGATATGAATTATAGTGAATGGTAAGTTTAAAGTTTAAATGAGTAAAAAAGCAACGACGCATATGGATTCAACCATCATCTTTAATAGAAGATAATATTTCTACTCTGGATAACTACAAGAAGCCTGACCATATATTGATCCTTTGCGGCATGGAACCATACCTGAAGCGGTGCTGGCCATGGTTGGGACCGTAGCAGTGTGGTGCTGATGATCTGTGTCTGCAAATTCGATCGAGATTCATGTTAAATAACCCTAACGGACGGGCTTGAGATATATATACAGCGAATACTAAGAATTAATGAGACATCAGAAGCGGGACCACCGGTACGTGCAATCACCTCGATCACTTGTTCGATAGCTGTGGGACTGCGGGGAGCACTGTCTCACACATTAGATCTCATATATTGGAGGGATATAATAATATAGGTACATAAATAGTATCTCGCATTCCATCATCTCATCTTCTCGCCATATCGTCGTTAAAAGTATCGGGTATATTCATCGCAACAGCCGAGTCCACCTCGGAGCCCATAGTAGATGGTAGAGGGCGAGAGAAATTCGAAGGCTTACGTTTTAAGGTCGGCGGCACTACTACTTCCTGGACGTGCCCTGTGCCTCTCAGCAACGCAACTGGTTCTGGTGCTCTGACTGTTAATTGGTCTTCATCTGCTGCATCGACCACCGTGGGGGGCCAGTAGTTGGGATTCTTGATGACCCTGATAGGCTGCCGGATGGCGATTTCCGGTTCTGCGGCGTACCTGACCGTGGACAACCGGGAGCGCTGAGCACTGCTGGCGATACTTGTACTCGGTGTCACGCGATGCCCCTTGTTTATATCATTGGACGTATGTGGCGGCATCGACGCGCGAGATGAACGCCCACTTCCACTTGAATGGTCGGAAGAGAAATAAGCGGAGCGGTGCGCGTTCGTGTTTTCCGTAGCGGCATCTGAAGTTCTTGGGGCTCCGGCTTGCTCAGCAATATTATTCCATTCACATCTCCATCCGCCAGGATTATACACCGGTTGGGGCGGACTTTTTGAGATCGGCACCGGCTTGCGCACAACCGAAACTCCCGATGCCCGCAAAGGGTTTAAGACTGAAGGAATACTACTATAAGTTGCCCCAATAGGTGAATTCGCCATAAGCTCTGTTCCGTCGACGGGCAAGTCTTCAGTCCTTATCTCCAAATGATCGGGAGTTCTGGCTGAGGCAGCGACTGGATTGGGACATCCAAGCTTGAAAATCTCAGCTGTCGGTACTGTCAAAATAGAAGTGCCTATGCTCTCCTTCCGCTGTAATGAAGCTCTACGGGAAACACTGAACTCTGGAGCTGTATAATCAATGACTTCGCTCGCGCGACAGTTTAAAAAAGAGCTCCTAGATACCCCCTTCGTTGCAAAAGGGGTAGGGTTGCTTTCAATTGAGGCGGATATCGCAATGAATGACGGTCTATCTTCATGGTTAATTCCTGAATGGCGGGGAGTTGTGAGGCTCTTACGTTGCTCCAATGCAGATAACCAAGTCCAAATATGGCGCTATTTTCGCAAAGCCGTTCGCAGGCACTGCCCTAGCGATCATGACGGCCGTCGCCACTAAAGCAGCCACCCATACGGCAATACCCAATCTTGCGATCATGAGTGCGCTGGCATGTAGATAATCACCGTAGATCTGTGGAGGCCCCGGCCCCCTTCTCCTATAATCCTTCCTTGCCCCTCTGACATGTATGCAGACGTATACTAGTGCTATACAGCTTGCGAATAATGTCAGGTCCCTGGCGATACATGCGGATTGGATCTCAATCGGCTGGAGCAATAGTACGATTGCTAGGGCGAGGCCCCCAACAGATGACAGGAAGAGGGATATAAGGGCAGCAAGGAGAATCGAGGGTCGCTTTCGTCGCTTTTGTTCTTTATTGTACTGCTCAAGAGAGTGGTAGAGTAGTTGGGCGTGGTTGTCATCCACCGACGAAGCCTTTTCTTCATCGATATTCTTCCGCGCCATGTGGGCGCCGTTCGTATATCAGCAGGACCGGCCAGCTGTTTCATCAAGAAGAAGTGTTATGAACGAAAGACGAAGGACATAAATCCATTCATATTAGGATACCATGGTATCAGGCGAAGGGGAGCTTGCCAGCAAGTGAGAAGTGCAATCTATCTATAAATAAAAGAATGTCGTGATCGATTCATCTCAAGGCAATCGGCGAGGTAGGGCGCGACTGCGAAAGGCTTGACCAGGCCATCTCGTGGAATGATTCTAATGAGTATGTTGACGATGACGAGAAATGAGGTCGACCTCGTTCTTTTCTCTAAGATCGTACAGCCACTTACACACATCTATATACTTACCTAATATAGGTACCAACCCCTACCTCTTCATCGGCACTTCCCTTTAAACATGTTTGAAATCGCGAATTAAGCCAAGTAGGGAAATGCGACGTTGTAGTTTTATGTCGATGTATTCGCTAGAGCACGGCCATAATAGCGGGGTGAGGCTGGTACATTCCAGGCGCTGGCTATTGGTCGACCTCGGAATTAGCGAGACCCCGTCACCAAAATACAATGACGCTAGCCCTGAAGCGCCCCTTGTAAAACAGGGGCGGCTAAACATGCAAAACAATTCCATTGAGCCTCAATAGACGGTGGCTCATGCAACACTTCCAGTCTCGGGTCACGGCATTGGCAAGAGCGGCCCAAACCGCTGGAATGACCGGGTTTTTTTCATCGAGGCTCCGGGCTATAGCTATGTCTCGATTTGCTCGATCATGGAACTTGAAGGTCCGTGATTTCTCGTGATGAAAAGGGTAGGTTTACAAAACAGTAATAAATGCTTGTCGGCTCGCTTTCGTTATCGTTCAACTGCTCCTAATTGCCGAAACTCATGTAATGGGGTAATATACAGAAGGAATCTTTCAATGCAAAAATCCAAAACACGCCCGCAATGATGCTTGCTACCCAAACAGATGACCGTCCCTTTTGTTTACTCCAACCACAAAGCGCTGACAGGACCTAAATCCGGCCCATCTTCAACAATCATAGCTATTATCAACTCCTTGCAATGCCAAGAAACAATGAATTCGTAAGAGTAGCAGGCTACCGGAGCATGTATGATAAATCAGGCAAGTTCTGTACAATACTCTTGACGATATCGTCCTGATCCCGCTCATGCGTTGAGTTTTCTATCGGTCCAAGCACAGCCTTTAGCGGAGTCTGAGCTCCCGACATCTTATCCGTGCTAGCCTGAACGTTTTTACTATCTCTCGGCTTCGAGCTAGATTTTCGCTTTGTCTTCAGCGAATTTGTCGAATTTGACGCCGCACCCGACGTCGGTGAATCAAAAATCGAGAAATCAGCAGGAGGCCAAGGGTCTCGTCTGGGCGACTTCGGTGTCCGTGCAGACAGATTCTCAAAAATAGAAAAATCCGCTAAAGGCCACGGGTCTGCTCTTGGGGCCGTGCTAGATGGGCCTGTTTGATCCGACACTTGCTTCGGCGCTTGACTGCTCTGTGGTATGGAAACAGACAATTTTGGTGCCAGGTTACTCCTTGGTATAGCTACCACATTTTTCAACTCGGGTCTAGATGTGCTATCAGAAACGCTAACTGATGTTGAAGGGGGCTCGTTGGTGTGGTTCAGTGACTGAGCCATGAGGGTAGGACCAGGATGGACTTCTAATTGAGGAGATGAGACCATCTCGCCCCAATCATCCTCGTCTTCCAAGGCGATTTCAGTCTGGTTTGGCTGTGCGGTTGTTTGGACTGCATCTTGCGTTTTGGTCTCGGTCTTGATAGTCGCTGGTGCTTGGATATTTGGGGATTCTATGCGTTCGCTTCGTATTTTGTTACTGGGACTCTTATCCGTAGTGGATGACTTATGCTCCGAGCTCCAACCGAAATTAGGTGCCCCGGTAGCCTTCGGCCGGAAGGTCGAATCAGGTGGTTGGATCGGACTTTTGATTGATCTCCTGGGTTCAGAATCGGAACCTATGGATTGCCTAGAGTCTTGAATCGGCGGTGGGATTGGACTATGCTTTGAACGCGAAATAGACGTTTTTCGAGCAAAAACTTTACCCAAATCAACGGGAGCCGCAGAAGAATCCCAGTTGAAGACGCTTGTCCGTTTGCTAGCCCCTAATATAGCTCTTCCAGAAATTGAGTCCTCTTCCATCCATCTTCTAACAATCTTTATTACATCGCTGTGTAGATGAGATGTTGGCCACTCCACCCTATGATAATTGTCGTCATCCCCAGAGTCATGCTTCCGCATTGACCCATAACGAGAAATTCGATACCACGTTTTGCGCTCTGATATTGTTGTAAAATTGTCGTCAATAACTCGGTCCGGAATGTCGCTGTTTTCGATTGTATCATCATCTGCCTCTTGAACGAGATCCGGGAAAAGTTTGTCCATTGATCGGAAATCAACGTCAAATCGTATAGGGCCGAACTTCTCGATAATTTGCTGGATTGGTACTGAGGCTACTCTTGAAACTGAGGTGTCGCGTCCAGGAGGCTCTTGCGTCTGTTCTTCGGAAACTTCTTCTCCGGATTGGCCCGTAGGTGTTGATAGCCTTCCTGAAGATGCCGATGGCGCATCGAAATTGGGTGCTGGCTTCTCGTATTCGCTCTTCGCGTCTTCAAAATCGCCAAAATCCCCATCATCTTCACCATCTGTGCTCCGGGTCTGACTTGGTGATCTCCCTCGACTCCGCTCCTTGGGTAGGTCGAGTCGCGTCGGCGGTGGTGGTTCTTCTGTGACAGTCTTTGCCAGGCCATCGTACATTCCTACCAGCTCCTGAACCTTACCAGAAGCCTTCCGAGAGACGGTTCGTATGCGCGACTTAGGGTCTTCGTCAATCGACGTTATTGGCGAGTCCTGACGCTCTATTGCATTAGAGCTTTCGACCGAAAACGTGGATGATGGTCTCGACGGTGTATCGCGGATTTCGACTTTGGGGGCCGCATTGTGCCCTGCGTCATGGGATTCTATGGGATCCGGTGACGGTTGCGAGGGTTCGCATACCTGCGACCCACTGTCAAATGGGTTTTCGCCCTCCTCTTTCGATAGAGTATCATCGATCCTCAACTCAGAGACTTCTCCAACCTCTTGTTGTTGCGCTGACGGAATAGGCGTCTCTAGTACTTCCGCTTGAGGGCCAATCACGGCGACTCCCAGCGAGTCCGATAATCTTGTGGGAGAATCATTTCTCTTGTCGTGCAATGATATCTCCGTCGCCCATGGATCTGGAGAGTGATGTCGGAAGACCGAAGAGGCTCGAGATCGTGGAAGGGGTCTGAGTCCAGGGGATGTCGCAGCACTGCTAGGCAACGCAATGTCCAGTCTTGGGCTTGCATGTGAAGTCTGGGAAGACGGTTCCGCCCATACAGCCCAATCTAGCGCGTTCGTCACGAGATCTGCCTGCTCTGTACCGGTCCAATCCCCGAAACCAACATTATCCGCCCATGGCGACTGGCTTTGGAGATTCGACGTGCTACCGAAGAAAGCTCGCGGTGGGGGGCTGAGTAGATTTTTCGGCGGCGACGGCGTGGGAGGGTCGTGTTTGGACGTCGTTTCGGATGACGCCCAAGGCGAGCCCCAAGGATCGTCCATGATCGATCGAGGCGATGGTCATGTTGGTTGCCGATGAGGCGACTTCCCGGAGACCGATGCTGCAATTACGCGGTTTACATGTAACTATAACGATGAAGCACAGTTGTCAAGGCCTATGAGGCGAGGCATGCTGTTGGCTGCGTCTTGTAGAAGAATTATTACATAAATGAACTAACAGCCAAGAATAGGTATTGTGCTCGAGCGCGAGCGCGGAAACCCGGTCAATTACTTGTACAGGGGGAATGAAGGCGATTCAGGGGCCAAGTCTTGGAGCTTTGCATGATGAAGGATCAAGCGGTTCTTGGCTCGGATCTAATGGAAACAGATAAGCCACTGGAGTCACTAAAGATGGGTAAGACTGGAATCCTGGGGTATCCACTGTGGCTTATGTGGCTAGACAAAGCCGCGATCGATAAGGTTCGGATTTCGTCATGCCCATTCTTCAAGAAGCAGTAGTGGGGGCTGATGATGGGGCAATTTCTAGTGGCTTGGATAAGGTTGTCGTTTGTACCTACCTGTAGGCAGCCTATAGTACATACCTGCTGATAAATGCGATGTCGGGAGTGGCCGGTTTTTCTCCCTTTCACTTACAAATAAGGGTATAGAGAAATGAAAAGCAGAGAATGAAGCTCTTCCAACCACCTTGAGTCGCTCTATTGCTCCCACAAAGCTTCTTGGTTTATTTAGCGATATCTTTTTATTTACTCTAGATTTATGCTCTTCTAAGTCTAGCTATGTCTCTCGCTAAAGTCAAGCACATTCTCTTGGTATGTATAACTTGGAAATGCTTCATAGTAAGTACGCCGTCTAATACGTGAACTCGCAGGTCCTCTCGGGCAAGGGTGGCGTAGGAAAATCGTCTGTAACCACGCAACTCGCTCTATCGCTTTCACTCGCCGGCCATTCCGTCGGGGTTCTCGATATCGACCTTACCGGCCCTTCGATGCCGCGCATGTTTAATATTGAAGATGCGAAAGTTACCCAAGCACCTGGAGGGTGGCTTCCTGTGACTGTGCACCCGGCGAACCCGGAGGCCGGTATAGGCGAATTGAGGTGCATGAGTCTTGGCTTCCTATTACGTGGAAGAGGCGATGCGGTCGTATGGCGTGGCCCAAAGAAGACCGCGATGGTCCGGCAATTTCTTTCCGACGTATTATGGGGAGAATTGGACTTCTTGCTCATAGACACACCTCCTGGGACATCCGATGAACATATATCACTTGCAGAAACGCTGCTGAAGGACGCCTCTCCTGGACAGGTCGCCGGAGCGGTGGTAGTGACCACGCCTCAAGCGGTTGCCACGGCTGATGTCAGGAAAGAGTTAAATTTCTGCGCAAAGACAGGCATATCGGTCGTGGGCGTTATCGAGAACATGGTCGGGTTCGTATGCCCAAATTGCGCCGAGTGCACCAACATTTTTGGCAAAGGAGGAGGCGAAGTCATGGCAAAAGATTTCAACGTGCGCTTTTTAGGTGGTGTTCCTATAGACCCTCAGTTTGTGATGCTAGTCGAAACTGGAAGGCGACCGCGTTATCCAAAAGGAACTATTATTGACGGACAGGACTTCTCTGAGACACATCAAAATGGTCACACTGATACGCCGGCTGGAGAAGCGAAGGACGCCAGCCTGCTTGCGAACAAATACCTGGATTGTTCCCTTGAGCCTATCTTCAGAAAGATCACGCAAGATATCGTCACAGCTATCGGATGATGTCGGGCGTATTCTTATCAGCCTAATGTTCCTCCCGTCTAGAATCTTGTATGCGGTGTGACCGCAAGGGGCATATATATTGAGATTCGGTGCGCACGCCTGCAGCTGTCCAGCGTGGCCCCAGGTGGTTGCTACTACTACATCAACGGCTACTCCTCCCACCCCACGGTCATCTATCATTTCCTGGAGGGGAAGCAAGTCTCTGCGACGGTGCGACTAAGTGCCGACCAACAACGATCCGTATCTTGCAGGTTGATCAGGGGCATGACATCCACCAATGCTACAATGATAGGGCTACCTGGTCAATTTTATTTTTACCATTGAGAAATCCTACTTCTCCAAATCCCATGGCTATGGAAACTTTTTTGTAGGAGCAAATCGCAATGGGCAAATTTCGACCACCTTACAGACCACCTTACACAAGAGCCATTTATGCAGTGTCGCAATCAAGACGGCCCAGATTCTGCTGGGAAGCAGCAAACATCAATTGACAATCAGAGAAAAGTTGTCAGAAGAGGTAACGATAAGCTTACCTAATTTCAAGCAGAAATGAAGTCAGCATCAATCAATTGGACTGACTGTCTATTGCTATCCGACGCTTTTCTATACTACTTACCTATGCAGTATCAATATGTTGTGTTTGATAGGTAGCATCCAAGATAGTACCCCTCCATAAGCGTTTTCCGGGCTATCCACTCAAATGGTAAAGCACATGCTGCGAAACATTTCAAGTGCGAAAGTGCCATCCTAGCACTAAAAGTCGTTCTCCACTTCGGGCAGGGTAGTGACCTCACACATACCCAATTCTCACAGAATCAGGTACCTACCCTAGTGCCGGAACCACATGCACATGGGGCATTCTTTCCACACGCACAACCTTTTTCCCTTGCTGAAGTCAAATCCAATTCTTCTGCGGCCTACCTCGAGCTTCCAATATTACCATATAGTACTAGGGTACCTTGAAAATCTCTCACCGATAGAATCGAAACCCATGCTGAATTTAATGTTCTGACACTAAAAATTTACTTTGCCTCTAGAGTATTTGTAGAGAATTCCTTCACCCAAACAAAACAAGGGATGACAGAATAAACTTGAACTTTGTCTTTTGAGTTTCCGCTCTGATTCTAACCTCAATTGTCAAAGTACTGCTACCAATTCCGCCACCGGGCTCCCTCTGTTGAAAAGGGAAAACAGAGAAGTACCTTAAAATAGTCACCTAATAATTTTTCTCTCCCTTTTCCTACCCACAACTGCCACACTACATCAAAACCTTTCTGTCAACCTCCAACCCTCACGTCGCCCGCCGCGTCACACGACACGATCGACTCGAAATATTCCATTGCAGGACTTGGCGATAACTGTCAATGCCAAAAACAATCGACGTATCTGATATTTCTACAACGTGATACTGCTCGGCGCCAACAGTTAGCTGTAGCAGAATACAACCTACTTGACATTAGGCCTGGTTTTCCATGAGCCCAGCAGACTTGCTTCGCTTCCTCTCCAAGCCCGCAAAGTACGTTATGCCAGGGACATTCATGTTGGCTTAGGTTGAGCTCTATCTAACTATCCTTCCCCAATAGGCCCAGATAACACTCGCTTCGAACACATTCGACTCGAACTACTACTAGCTTGACTTGCTTCTACTTGCTCTTTCTATACCGTATTTGCAGATCCCCTCGTCTGCTAGGTCCGATACTCCCCCATAGGTATCGGTTTCTGCCAGAACGAGGCCATAAACAAGGCGTCACCATTCCTTGGTCAAAGGCCTTCTTCCTCCCCCTTCGAGCCCGACCCCCCTAACGTCCCCTTCGTGAGACGTTAAATAATACTCGCCATTGTAGCTGGCTCCGCCAGCATTTCCAGTATCCCACCGATCTGTGGGCCTACTCTCTCAAACGAACGCCGCAAGGTTCGTTTGGGCGGCAGTCAGTGCTCCGCAGTAGCTACAGTACTCATCTGCAGCAAACATCTTGATATCAGATCGACAAGCCATTCCCCTCACGTCCGTTACTCGCCTTCTGGGTCCCAGTACGGAGATGGTCAACTTCGAGATACCTACCAATTATACATTTTCGCCATCTGAGGGTACGCCCCATTTGACTATCAATCACGATGTCGCTGCAGATCTAGACTCCACCAATGCCTTTGAAGGTATGCTCTTTTATGTATTTAATACGTTTGGCTAAGACTAACGATGTATAGGCCCGGAGAAATTGCTGGAGGTTTGGTTTGCTCCCAACCCCAAGGCTCTGCCACCTGGTGTCAACCCCAATGGCTTGAAGTCGGTCTCTAGTGAGACTTGGGTTGGGATGCTCGACATGGTCAACTGCAAGATCCTCTCCGTTCTCGAGGCTGAGCACATGGATGCTTACTTGCTCTCCGAGTCGAGCATGTTTGTGTTTCCCCACAAGCTGATTTTGAAGACCTGCGGAACCACCACCCTTCTCCTTGGCCTCCATAGGCTCCTCCGAATCGCCGCCGAACATGCTGGATTCCCTTTCCATAACGCCAAATCGCTGGATGATATCCATGCTGCTGCTACCCCTTACCGAGTCTTCTACTCTCGGAAGAATTTCCTTTTCCCCCACAAACAGCGTGGACCTCACCGCAGCTGGAAACAGGAAGTTAAATATCTTGACGACATGTTCGAAGGGGGGAGTGCTTATATGGTCGGCAAAATGAATGGTGATCACTGGTACTTGTACATCACCTCGCCGCAGACCTCTCTAACCCCGCCGCGCACACCCGATGACGACAAGTTAACAGCGAATCCCGTCAGCACCCATAGGATTCCTGCTGGCCGCGCTTCCATATTCAACGGTGGCTTGGAGTGTAACGACGAAACCTTAGAGATTTTGATGACGGACCTTGATCCTGAGAATGCGAAGAAGTTTTACCTGGAGCACGCGAGTGCGGTCGCGAGCACCAGGCTTTCTGAACAAGCTCAGGAAGCTCGACAGATGGCTATAGACAGTCTGGGAGACTTGTCTGCTAGCACTGCAACGATCAAGACCATGAGCACGGTTGAGAGTCTTTCCGATGATACATTCGATGTGTTTAGCAACGGGAGCGACTCTGATCTCCACGATCCACACACTCCACTTTCCGAGCAAGTGGAGAATGAATGTCTGACCACCGAAGGCCATGCACTGGGAACCGTGGTCTCGGAGGCTTGTGGTCTTTCGGATGTGTATCCTACCTCAAAATACCCGGATGCTCGTATCGATGCGTACCTCTTTACTCCGTGCGGTTTCTCCGCCAACGGCATCATCCCAGCCCCTCAAAAGCACGGAAATGACGACGACGCCAAATCAACCCACTATTTCACTGTGCACGTGACCCCTGAACCCATCTGTTCGTTCGCCTCTTTCGAGACCAATGTTCCAGGCGGTCAGAACGGACGTGAAACCTCGGAAGTTATCGACCATGTAGTCCAGATCTTCAAGCCTGGTCGCTTCAGTGTAACGCTTTTCGAGGCCAAGTCTGTTCACCCGTACGATGACGAAGTTCCGGCTGGAGTCGGTCGCAACAAGCGTATGGAGAAGATTCAGGGATATCGCCGTATGGATCGCATTGTCCATGATTTCGACGATTACGAACTTGTCTTCCGATACTATGAGCGAGAGGACTGGGTCGGTGGAAGTGGACCCCGCGTCGGGGAGGACATCTAAGTACGGATTATGTTTTGACTCACTTTAAATGCACTCATTTAATTCGTGGTGCTTTCATTGCTAGGTTCTCGTAATCTAGAAGCAGCTAGCAGGCGGGATCGCAAGGAAATTTGAATAACATAATATTATGGATGATTGTAAGGTTTCGATATTTCGCTTCGACACTAGTCTTTCTACTCAGCTTGTTTAGGGGTCACACCAAGTCAAGACCCAATACATTCATTTAAGCCGATCTATTTGAAGACTGAATTTGCCACGGCAGGACTCAGCTATGGTTTATGAACATTTGTGACTCGCTAAGTAGATCATGCTCACATATATAGTGAAAGACAGTAATTTGAGCTACATGTAATATATGATGACATCTTATAGCTTCATCCATCTTGCCAGAGGCCACAAGATTGACAGTTATATTTCCCTTTAGCGAATCTACTAGGAACTGGGACAAGTCAAAATCTAGGCTTAGATACCATACCATTATACTTGATGCAATGTGTCGAAGGGGAAGAGTGTTTCGGTTTATGGTGTTCCCCTAAAGCTCACCAGGGAACAGACTGTATTCGTTTCTATTTTATGTCGCACCGCCCTATAAAGAATATACCTGAGGCACTTAAACAGCTAGCTTAGTGTTCGGTAAGGTAGCCTTATAGACTTGTTCTACCCAGTAGAAACAAGTTCGTGACTCCTATTTATCATAGGAGCTGAAAGTCTGGTAGCACTCTACTAGATAGACACTAAGATGTCTTCACGCAATGATCGAGTTCCGATATCCTTGTACCATACCCTTGCATATTGAAACTGCTAGATATCTCAAGGTACACATCACGAATCTTAGCGACCTTCTCCCTCTTTATGTTTTCTTATGGCAATGAACTTATAATATGGGTTAGGACAGGGCATTAATTATTTCTACATAACGCCTGCTACCCGCACATATGGACAAGACGTAAGCGGATCCAGCGAGTCTCTCGAAGTCAAAGCATCGTGATCTAGCACCTCCATCAATTTTTCACTATGAAACCATTTACAATTGTTTTTGCGTTGTCAAATACAACCGCTCTCGTCTTCAGCGCCGCTGTCGCGAGGCAAGAGTCGGACGACACCCCAGACTTATACCTCTGTTCCAATCCAAATTTCAATAAGGACTGTCAGGACTGCGCTTGTGAGAGCCTCACAGATGTGATTACAGTCCGTGGATATGGAGGCCCGCCATGCTGTAAGCCCCCTTTAAGCCCGCCACATATAGATATGGTATAGTATAGTTGCTCACGACTTTACAGTTCAACTCCCCGAAGACCTTCATGTGGGATCTCCCCAAGGCGTATCATCAGCTAGGGCCTATTCAAAGTGGAACTGTACTCTGTACGAGTAAGTCAGGTACCTCTATTTGCCCGTCACTGCTATATCATGAGTATTGACGCAAGTTCATGAATTACGTTACTGATAGTTGATTCGACTTGATAGCAATGAGTCCTGCGAGAATAATGGTCCGGACTCCATGTTCAATGTTCCTGTCGGGCCGCCAGGAGCCATATCTTTAGGTCATTTTGACGACAGGGCTGTTGCTTACCAGTGCTATGCGATCGAGTAAGACCCTCTCAATGATGTGCAGAATCCTGGCTT
The DNA here is from genome assembly GCA_023628415.1 of Hypoxylon sp. PDH2405. Lineage (NCBI taxonomy): Eukaryota > Fungi > Ascomycota > Sordariomycetes > Xylariales > Hypoxylaceae > Hypoxylon > Hypoxylon sp. PDH2405. Next base: position 22,258 of record JAMAKT010000078.1, on the reverse strand, counting down.
ATATACGCTTGTATTTACGGGTGGACATTGTTGATTTCGTGAAGGTTGTGGATATGAAGAAGGGATACATATATTCCGTACAAGACGAATTGAAATCTTCTCTTCGATTTTACATCAAAACTACCTAGCCACATGAATTCCCTCCTTTTCAAAGTCTTGACGGCTGGTAGGAAATCGGCGCTGCGAGATAAGATCCTGATATTTGATTCCCACAAAATGTTTGCGAAATATCAATTGCAGAAGTCCGGTGAGGTTAAAAACACATGATCAACATTGAATATAGAATCAGGTGCGCAATTTCATATGTACCGTGATATTAATACTATCATACGAGGAGATTATTCAACATATTAGCTGAAATTATTGGCCAGGAATTCGCGCCTGTCTGGGTCAAGACCAACCCCGATTTAACCGGTTTCTAATGCGGATATAGGCGACATATGAAGACTACACCATGCGGCGAAGAGCCGATAAGGTACCAACGTAACCGTATTATATAAAGTGAATTGAGAAACAGCGACAAGAGGCAGTCCCTTACGATAATTTCCACTTTCCACACAATATCACTAGGCAATCTACCACTAGACCTAGGAAACGACAATGGTGAAGCCAGATGATGTGATTAAGGTCATTACTGGCACCTGGCTCTACCTCAATGTGACGTCGTAAGTTTCCCTCGCTGCCCCTGAATTCCCACGTCGCTCACGTGACATTAAGGTATTTCGACAATGGCACGATTTCCCACCACGAGGACGCTGGACTGGGAAAATTCCCCGTTGGGATAGTGACCTATAACCCGAACGGCTGGATGTCGGCCAACTTCATGTCTTCGAGGTCGGAGGACCGACCTCCGAATATAGACACAGATACGCAGGATGTTGGTACGGACGCCGAGTGGGCCTTGATCGGTAAGCACACGTTGGCATATGCAGGACCTTGGCACGTCAGCGAAACGACGAAAGAGGTTGAGGTGGGCCAGATTACCCATGGGCCTATAAAGGTTGCCTGGGTGCCTACGTGGGTTGGGATAGGGTTTCAGAAGAACTATACGTTGTATGATGATGCGAAAATCTTGCGCTTCAGGGCGAAAAACAAGGTCGGCGTGAACGGGGATATGTTCTTCAGACGACTGGACACGGGCAAGAGTGGCTAAGGGAAGCTATGCGATCGACTACGATCTCAGGGGTGCCAAGTTGTTGACTTGGTCGGATTGGACAGGTAACCTTCTTCATGAGGTTTCATGGGCAATTGCTACAACTATTTCTTAGCCCATTTAAACTCGGCTGTTTCCTTTATCTTGCAACGATTTCAACCCGTCTCCTGATGCAATAAAACACAAGCCCTGCCCCCTATTAGCCAAGTCCTCGCGAGACCCGCAAGTTCCAACTTGTCATTATCTCCATTTAGAGCACAAATCGTCGTCAACCGAGATGAACGAAGGTCTGAAATTTATTGACCTTTGGGCATTGGCTACTCGGGGGTGACTATCCACTTTGTGTGAATTGTGATCTGACCAGGTGGGGGCTGGGTAGAGCCTCAAATAGTCAACCCCTTCTCCGAGTCGCTGTCATCAACGCTGGTGGAATCTACACCATTGCTGCTATACTCATCCATATCCCATTCTTCATGTGGCCTGTTACCTTGTGCTCCAGTCTGGGACCTCCTAACTGATGGCATATGGTTTCCGGAGGAGAGATTCCCATTAGCATCTCGTCTGCTGTCCTTGCTAAAGTAACTCCCTGGCCCCTCCGATCCATCTAGTCTAGAAGTTGACTGATTGCGTCTCCATCTCCTGATCAGCGGCCGCATCATTGGGATGTTCACACATAGAAGCGCGAGAAATGTTTCCAGTACGCAGAGAAAAGCCGATTCTCCGACCGTTCCCGTGGAGTTCGTCGTCGCATCGTATCCGAAAACGGCACTGAGCCGCTTGCAAGCAACAATGATGGATCTTCACTGATTGTTAGCTACGCGCCTTTTAATCTAGCGCTAGACTTGCCTAACAAGCACGTCCTTCAGTAGCAGATGTTAGGAAAGGCGTGATACTTACGCGAAACCGAGTCCAAAGGCAATCGTTAAAGCTAGTTTTTCTGTCTTGCGCATTTGTAGGTGCCATATCGTGTACATGGGTAAGGCCATAATGATCAAGTCTGTGATAATATTGACAGTGACAATGGATGTGTAGATCGGAATCTGGTTCCCGCATGTACCGGCCGACGTATCCCACCAGGCTTGAGTAGGCTTGCAAACGAAGATGAAGGCAAGCGTGTGAGAAAACGCCCAAATGAATACGAGACCCATGGTAGCCCATATCGCACGTTGCATATGTGCTGTAGAAAATATACGTTGATAGAACGATAACACGCTGATCTTGACGGAGGCGAGGGCGAGGAGGTAGATTATTGCGAAGCTAAAAAGAATCTGTATTGTCTTCTGTATCAGTCGGAGTAAGTCAAGATCATATGGGAAGGGTAACTCACCTTGAAGATAATCGGAACATTGTTGGCGACTAATACGCTCTCATAATTAGCGCTGTTTATTATGGAGTTCCTCGTCGCACTACAAGATAGAACAGGAGAGTGGGTATGATGATAATAAGAAGTCTAACTTACGAGCTGGAAACACCGGAGAATTTGGGTCGAAATCGTAGCCTTCACCCATATCACGAACTACAAGCATTGTATAATCCGTCAGGGCTAGATCCTTTTCCTCGTTGAGCGGGATAACTTACGCGCGACTTGCTCGCCATATAAAGCTAAACTCAAGACCTGTTTCAAGGATTATGATTTAGTTACCACCATGATCTATTGGTACTCTGGTGTTGGGGCGAGTAATAACGAACCACAGCCACAAGAATCCATCCATCATCCCAACCGAATCCTGCTCCTAGACTCCGGCCTAGAGTGTTATAAAGGTTAGTCGAGCTCTCGTAGATGTACGACTTACGAATGAACTTTTACTAGTAGGACGGGCGAGGAAATATAATCCCGTATAAACTGTTGCTTGGGATGATGCTTATAGATGACTATAGAGGATAATTCGAAACAACCTACTGTAGAGTCGGAGGGCGACGAAGACGGTGGCGAAGCATGCTGCGATAGAATTGACGATGAGCTGAGTCCAGACCACAGGGACCACAGGAAGAGGAATAATGGTGTCGGTTGACATGGTTTGAACTTCTGCTAGGCATGTTACTCCATCTTAATCCGTGAATCTTAGAGTTCGAAAAAGGGGCTCTTGTATAGTTTCGGCTGGGCCGTCTTCTCATCTACCTAACATTACTAAGAGCACGGAAAATTTTGCATTCCCCCAAAGGCACAGACCGGTAAATTGCTGCCGTCAGGTTTGAGAGTTAAGGGACGGCGCTGATTCTGACACGTTCTTGTGAATCTTTACTCGGAAAAATTCCCAACATCGCTCAATCATCTATGATTTAACCAAGTAGTATCTACTTACCTGTATGTACCTACACGCACAAACTTCGGCCTGATGCAGTTCGAGTTTTCCAGTGTGTATCTCGCGTACGCCTTAATTTCCTCATTTAGAATGCCCTTGCTTGATATACGTTCTGTTCGTTTTGGATGCTTATTGATAAGAAGCGTCATTTTCCCAAAAATCATGTGGCGTATAATTAAGTCCACATCGCTTAGCTATAGCCTATCAGGCAACAAAAGCCCCTAACAGTTATTCAGCGATTGTGAAAGTAAGGGTCAAAATTATTATCCTGACTTACCTCGGGGAAAGATCAATACCGTGCCGCTCCGATGCAGAATGGCGTTACAGAAAGCTCAGTCTCACAATCCCGCAACCCTAGCAATTCCCCTTTTACCTTGTCAGTGATTCACATTCCGCGGTGGCACATGACGTACGGTACTAGTCCCCGGCAGCCCGGCAGGGGTTGGCTAGGTTCCGTTCCAGAGTTACGAGGTATCAGTTGGCAGGGGGGTAGAAATTAGTGGACAGGGGGTAGGTGGTGTGGGGCGCGCTAAACTTGGTCAGGGTAAGAGGCTTTTCTACCTCTATACAGATTCAAATAGTAATAACTTTTTACTTAGGTATCCTAGGAGAGTGTATTTTGGATCGTTTTAAAGCCTGAATTAAGGGCTATATTTTGATACTAATCTTGTCTGGGGGAACCTAGGATTCATAAAGTTACGTCGATTATAAGGAAATAATTGATGTGGGTGGCTTAACTGTGGCTAAGTGGCGGTTGAACCGCAGCCCAATTGAGGCTCAACTGAGGCTCAACGGCGGCTTCAGCGCCCTTAACTTCTTACCCAAATTCAACGCGTAAAAGGAGGTGCAATTAAATGAAACTTAAATCATTAGATTCTCCTTAATTAGCTCTTCCAAAGGATATCAATCTTAATAAGATGCACCCTTTATTCCAAAAGTTATTCTCTACTCTTGACTGTGGCTAAGTGGCGGTTCAACCGCAGCCCAACGGCGGCTAAACCGCGGCTTAACGGCTACTTAACACCGATTACATTTAAATATATCATAACTTTACGAATATAAATACTACATTTATAAGATTAATATAATAAATCATTAAAGCCCTCCTTAATATTTATATAATTTTTTGGAATTTCTATCTTTAAATATAAATTTAATATCCTTAATATAAAAATCAGCTACTATTAAAGCCTCACGCGAGGTAGAAAAGCCTCTTACCCTGACCAGGTTTAGCGCGCCCCACACCACCTACCCCCTGTCCACTAATTTCTACCCCCCTGCCACCTGTAAACTCCCAGAGTTACAGTCATAACGGTTCGGGTCTCGTCTCCAGATTTTAAGCCCTAGACACCCCGGTTAAGTGAGACAAGTTCCCCACCCTTCATGACCTGTGGTCTATCGGGTTCGGCGATGCTCGGCACCTATTCCATAGCTGATAACACAACGCCATTTTTCAGTTGAGGGAAAGTATGAGCTAAGCATGTACGAAACGGCTCGGGCGTCAGGGTGTGCTTTGGCTGATAGGTATATATCGTTTCGAACGCCACCTTATAGCGTTGAAGTCGAATATATCTCATCGGATCTTTGACTGGCTTGTATAACCCTAATGCTACTAATTAGGAATATCCCATTTTCAATATTACTCGTCAAGTCAGCAGGCAAGGGTTGTTATCGGTCTTCGAGCATAACGTTAATCACCAACAACCAACACGGAGGACTAGGCGTTGCATTGAATACTACATGGCAGGGGGGTTCTGCAGTTGATTACCAGTCGAGAGGATTCTAACCTTGAGTATAAATCTGGGATCGCCTTCTCGGCAAGCCCTAGCATTATTATGCATCCAATATCACTTAATTAGTTCTACACCAATTCCAGCCTGCAATACCCCGAAGTCCCCAGTAAAACACTGAGAAACGTAACCAACAATCAACTTCATGAAGGTCCTGACACATCCGCATAAAAGTAGCGCGCTAATCTCTCCTTGATAGTAATTTAGATCCACGTACGGCATACAGGGGTTCCAGGAGGGAGATGGGATGCTGCCGATAGGCCAGGAGCAACTCAACAACGAAGTTGCTTCCAACAAGTAAAATATACCTATATTCTACTCCCTTTTGATGTACAGAGCGCTCTCTGTTGACGAAAACCGCGCGTGATGATGGACTCAACGTTTATAGTTCCATCTTTCTTTCAGATGGGGAGATACACACATGGAATACAGCGAATGCACGAGAAATATGGTAAGTTCCGTATTAATTAAATTTCCTGAGCTTTTCTTATCGGAGATCACAACCCAGGTTGACTGTTTCTGAAGGTCCCATTGTTCGTATTAATCCAGAAGAACTTCACTGCAATGATCCGGTCTTCATAGACGAGATTTACCCAAGCGTGGGCAACCGCATTCGTGATAGATACGCCCACTTTCTCAAAGCCCTCGCTGGAGCTATAGAGAAATCGAACTTTGGTACACGCGACCATGAAACGCATAGAGCGAGGCGTGCCGCCGTTAATCGCTTCCTCTCTCGACAACAGATGCTGCGATTAGAACCCGAGGTATACGAACTAGCACAAAAGCTCTGTGACAAGTTACTGCTTTGGGCCGGAAAAGGACCCATCCAAATCATTCACCCGTTCAACTGTTTTACCGCCGATACTATCTCGCAATATGCTTATGGTAAAAAGCTGGGTAAGAAGTCCACTCTCCTATACGTACTGAAATGCAAGCCGGCAGCGATCCCGTTACTACTCGAAGTAGTCTGGTACACTTATATGGTTACTTGAAGTCTCCCTTTAAGCTTTTCAGCAGGCAATTAATGAAGGATATGTTTCTTGGACCAAGATGATTGGCTCCTTAACTTCAAAGCGGCAAATGAGGCCTTCTCTGAAAACGTCCACCTGTTTCGTTTCATTCCTCTCCTCAGAGGTCTTGTTTCAGTGTCGCCGTATCTGTCTGATTATATGGGTGACAATATTGCATTATGGATGAGGCAAATGAACGTGACCATAACTGATTATATCAGGACGACACAGGAAGATTATGCGAAGGGAAGGATAGGTATTTACTGAATTGCTGGAGTCTTCGCTTCCTAACTCCGAAAAATCCATATTCCGATTGTCGGGCGAGGCTATATCGCTAATGTCCGCTGGAACTGAGACAACAGCCGTAAGCTTACTAACAAGCTCCAACCCTAACCCTAACCCTTACACCAACCCCTTTTTTCTCCTTTCTCTTTTATTCCCTTATGTGAAAGTTCCAACAGTCGCTGACATAACTTAATATATAGGCGACTCTATCCATCATTACATACTATTTGCTTTCGAAGCCAGAAGTTCATGCCAGACTCATTAAGGAATTGGAAAGAGAAAACCGAGGGCGCTGTCCTGGTAGGCGTTAGAGAAATATCCTTATCTCTACGGGGTCATTTGGGAAGGCATTCGCTTATCATACGGCGTGTCTACACGGTTGGCGCGGATTCCTCGAGAGGAGCAATTGATATACGAGAAAGACGGATACCAATATGTCATTCCAAAAGGCACGCCGATTGGGATGAGTTCGTACATCGCCCACCACGACGAAAATGTCTTTCCCAGTTCGCATGAATTCGTGCCTGAGAGGTGGATCAACGATAAGGGGTTGAAGAACACCGCTCTGGAGCACTACATCCTGTCATTTTCAAAGGGCTCCCGACAGTGCGCTGGAATGAAGTAAGTCATATTGAGACTGCCTGAACCAACGCAGAATAAATCAGCTAACAACATCTTAGTCTGGCACTGTGCAAACTTTCCTTGTCACTGCTTCATTGGCATTACGAGTTGTGCCACGTATGAAACTCTATGAAACAACTCTTGAGGATATTCGATATGATCACGAGACGATGACGCCTAAGATTAAGAAAGGCTCCGAAGGTGTCCGAGTGGTCGTTACTTAGGAGGTACCGTAGGCTTACGCTACATACCGTAATCCCACTGATGCAATACCATCCTATGATTGATTGTAAGAGGCATTGGTTTAATGTTCTCAGTTTATATGTGCACACGACTAGATCATGCGATGATAAGATTCGAATGCATCCTAGAAGAAGTCATGTGACTTGATGATGGTTGTGTGCACCTGTACCACTCACGTGACATCCCTTGACGTTCGCAAACAGCATACCAATCCATCAATAGGCTTGCTCTTCTCTCAATTGTCTAAAAAACTAGTTACCTGCTACGACCCGGTCACCTAGAGACGTAAAGAGAGCTAGCTTGTTTCAATTCCGTCAAATAAAATAGCTACCCCTTAATGTAGTCCGATTTGATCTTGAAAGCAACAAGACAATATGTTGCCGGTGCACCCTCCAAGTACACCCGCCAGCTCTTAGACCTTAGCATACATCCAAACCAGTCTCTTCGAGCTGAAGTTTCGCCCATCACCCCCTTCCATTCTACCCATAAACCCAATGTACCACGTTAAGCACAGGGATCGTATGTGTAGGTTACATGAACAAAAGGGTAAAGACCTCGTCGTATCGACACAAAAGCAGCATGAGCTTGCGCCCTCCACGAGCCGAAATGGAACTCAGCACATGCGAAGTATTCGTTCATCCAGAGCGGAACGTATCGATCCAGATCAAACTCGAACCGTGACAGGAAGAAAAATTGTAGATGTTCCAGTGATACAAATTGGCGAGGGCCGGTAATTCGAATGACGCGAGAGCCTACGCTTTCATCGGTCTCGGCTGTGCGGATGCGATTCCATCTTATCAACGGGCGGTAGCCATCGATCACTAAGCGGCTGGCTTGATTCATGAGACTGACGGCGGCATCGTGGGTAAAGAAAACGACTTTCGCAGCCGATGTAGGATGGTGTTGATTCGCGAAGTTGATACAGGTTGCTTTAATTTTTCCACAGCGACGGATGGACCCTAGCAGTTGAGGATAGGTGAGTGTCGGGGGTAAATTGACTATCCATAGGGACGTGTTGCTGCTGTTTGGAATGGGTGCTGGGTAATTCGCTGCCGAATTCAGATTCCCTCGGTAGTTCTGTGATATGGGGTATGCAACTATTTGCATGTCTTGAGGGTGCTCATTCACTGGGTGAGCTGCGTCCGGATTATGGGTATTCATCGTCTCTGTGAATTGAACCCGCGAACTGCTCCTAGTCTGAGGCTCTTGTCAGCTTAGAGTCGAGATACGTAAATGGCCAGGCCAGGACAGAGGAGTGAGGCAATGGTAAATTTATTAAAAAACAGGGCGGTAGAAGTAGGGGTAAGTTACCTATGTTATAAGGGCCAGATTGTGATTACTCACTTCCACGGCGGTTATTCGCGTGAGAAATATGTGTGAAGTCTCTAAGGTTGAATATCGATGCTAATGCTGAAGTTCCAGTAGGTTGTTACGATGGAGATGTTTAATTGATGTTGATTCTTGAAGAGAAGAGCCGTGGGAGTCGTTGGAAGCTCATGGTCAGGACATATGCCAACGTACCTACGGGTGCCCCACCTTTGTACGGGGTAGCAAGCATTCAATCTCGACACTATGTCGAACGTGAACGTTACGTAGGGGGAAGTTGCTGGTGTTTCCACAGTGTTAGCGGCAACCAATTTGGTGATGGCACCGGGCAGCTACGTACAACTAGTGTGGCTCCTTCAGCTCCATGTCTCTACGAGTTCTTAGTTTCATAAAATAAGCTGATATGTTTCTTTTAGTCCTAAATGATAGAAGAGGAATGCAATGTTGTCATTCTTGATATCTCAGCTTCAATGCGTCAGTACGGATTGTTATACCACCCCAGAAAGCCCGTAATCTAGGTCATTTTTAGAAGGTATGCCTACCCTAGGAGGTATGTATGTATATCTACATTGAGTCATGCCATAACACAGAGTTATGTTTGATTAACCGCATCTAGTTCGTCGTTAACACCGATTAGAGCGATATATATGAGGGTCTAGCTCCACGAGGTTGATGCCTGTACTGGGATGTACGTGTCGATAGGAAGGCTTTTAAATCTAGATGGCAGTGGCCGCTTATATCCTAATCCCTAAATTTGTTGCTCAGGTAATTGTTTGATTCCCAAGCCTAGCAATATTATCCCCAAAGCAACAACAATCAGAGTCTGAGCTTTTACACAACATTTCCCTTAGTGTAGTCTTTTAACTCCCAGCAGGGTAAAGGCTGTCGATCAAGGCAGATGAGTCTATGACGCTTAGCAGGATGTGTCTGAGAACGTGGTCAGCGGAAGAATAGTTTGCCCAACAACACTCAGGAGACAGCCATAGTAAAGATTGGACAAACAAGAAGAGCTATTGAATGTTCTTAAACGCCCAGTTGAAGATAACCTCCTGCAGGATTGTGCTCATGAAGATTCAGAGACGTAGAACATCGTGTCCTGGATCGACTCAATTGATATTTGGAAGAATTCCGACCTGTTATAATCTGAATTTGTGGCGGATGCGTCGTCACAGCGAGGCCTTCTCGTGTGATGTATTCTCATCGGGTCTAAGAGCACTGTATCCGCTCTATGGGCGGAAGTTGGAGGCTAAACCTGAACGCTGCTAGGTTTCTATGGTGGTAGTGGGCTGACGAGAGATAGTAAGAGATAGTTTAGATGTGCTTAACATTCTTGGCTATTTCGCCCAGTGCATGATTTAGCCGTTTCAAAGAAGTTGGCGATATCAGTTCCGGGATATTTCAGCGATAGGGCCGCCAGCAAAGACACAAGAGGGAAACAATATCTGTCTTGAGATAGCGTTGGGCTTCTCGATCTCGGCTTAGTTTCGCAAGTTGGCATTTCCAACGTATTGAACGAGCAAATCAAGACTATACTTTAAATTATTTGATTCGATTTTATTAGTCAGTAGTATCTTCAATCGTGGCATAGCTCCTTGAACCTCTGTAACCGCTGTCTTTGTCCTAGTTGGTCCGTTCTTTTGTCAAGCTTTCACGGTGGCAACGTGGAAGCTCTACGATAGAGGTCGCATCGTGAGCTCCGCGAAAATTCCGAGCCTAAATGGCATTTAATGCCCTTACAGTTTTGTACAACAATATCGATTCGGCGGGCATCTCTATTTGAGTAGGTAGAGACGGCTATGTTATGATCCGATGTAGAAGTCAACCCCGAGCCTTATCTTCCATATCCTTCTTCTCATATTGTACACAATAGTAGGGTGGCCTACCTAGCATGTACCTGCCCAGGGCGCTCAAGCTCAATATCTTCCACACCTGTTGATGACTCTCTTGCGGACATAGAATGGTTATCAAAAGGAATGATATGCGATTGAGATGTCGAGGGTTTCGCGGCTTTCTTCGAGAGAGCCGGGCCGTTCAAGCTGTGGTAGTTTCTGCTTGAGGCATTTCCAGTGTTGAGAAAGCGACGAGGGGAAAATAGTGGTTTTAAAGCAGGGGCACATGCGCACCAAATTGCTACGTTTACCTCGACCATAGACCAGACGTTTACCTACTTCATGTCAGAATGGGGCACCACGGCTAAAGGAAGGATAGTGGAAAATGAGGCGAGTAAACATACAAGAGTACTATCTCGGAAGGGGTCTTCAGCCAGAGTATAAGTTTTAACCGAGTATAACCGGGCACAAGAGAAGGCAGTCGCAAGGAGACCTATTCCAAAGACGCCATATAGCACCCACCGACTACGTTGCGATATCTGGAGGTGCTTGAGGGTTGGTAACGGGAGGGACAGGATCCAAACGTCCAAGATAATGCCGAATATAGATGTAACTAGCCAGAGGTAAGTTTTTATGAACTTAAGGGGCAGATGTATCTCTTACAGTAAAAGAATGCCGTAGTATTTATGCAGCTTCCCGGCATCGATTGTGTGATATCCCAGGCCTTTTCAAGAGGTCTACATTGGGCAACGACTACGCCAATGCAGATAATGAAAAATACCAATAGAAGAATATTCGTGCATATGCAGACCCTTTTGAAGGTAGTAGAGACAGCTGAGAGTGAGGGTTAATAATCCGTACTCTGATGATAATACAATAGTACATACCGAATCTATCGTACATGAATACGATGGATGATTTAACACATGTTAGAATAGAATAATATATAATCTCGATGACGAGAACAATCTTAGCCTTTTGTTAGTACAGTGGCTCAAGAATACGATTCCCGATTCAACATGATGACCAGAAGGCACTTACTTTGAGAAGCATTTCCATATCAGTGGGTGTTAAAGTCCCCATTGGTAGCCCCATTCCATACGTTTTCCCTAGATAGAGAATTGCGAGATAGCCAATTGTGAAAATCTGACCTGTATCAGCATGAGTAGGCAAGATATAGGGTGATTAGAACTACCAGAGCACCAATGGCCATGTAATCATCCATGCCAGGTTTCTTAATGACGAAAAAGCGAATCCATATTCTGAGGAACACAGCAATAGCTATTGAACACAAGATAAGTCTTCAGGGCTATTTAGAGTCGATTTCTTTGTTGGAATCTTACTTGTGATACACGTCAACGCCGTTGAAATCGCAATAAGGATCGTTATCTGGGTATGATCGACCGAATCCGTTTTCGCCATGTTAGAGCACCTAAGGCTCTGTTGGACAGAGCACTACCCGCTATCGTGAAACTTTGATTATAACAACGAAAAAATAGAATTCAAAAGACGGAATAACTATGTGGGTTCTAAAGATAGGTATGAAAAATAATTGTTAAAACTATTAGTGCCATATTACTCCCCCGTTTAACTAGCCAAAAACAACGAAGAAGTAATGACAGGCAGGTAGTTTTTGAGCCGGACATTTAAATATCTTATGGCAGCTGCCACTACCACGATAGACCTCCCTATCCACATGTGGAAACCATGTAAAATATGGGGTATATCGCATTAACCGAAGACGGCGTGGGATTACGTAGTGCTACGGTAGAAGTGTCAACAATTCGGCGTTTCTCCTTCGCTTCAAGAGCTTCAATATTAGTCTTCTGCGGTAGTAGTGTCTGCTTTAACATATGATCATCCTCATCTTTCGGAGCTCGTTCCGATCTGGGATGGTTGGGGGCGAAAGCGACCCACGAACCCGTGGGTCTCTCCTGCATCCAAACCAAGATTCAGAGCAAGCGAGACCCTTCAGCTCCGCCCTGCCCCGTACAATGTCAGTGCGCACAGAATTCAGCTGCATATAAGACGACCAGCGTCAGGGCTTCCCAGACATTCTCTGGCATCTTGGATAAAGTTGGCCAAGCATGGTCTAAGTCCAGAGTCTCGCTTGTCGTAACTGACAGGTACGGAGGTGACGATGTGAGGTGGTTAGACTTTATATACAAGAACATCATAACATTTTTCTTGATTTCCTTAAGAGCTACTAAAGGAAAAGAGTGGCCCGAAAAAAATTTGACGTGTAGTCTACCGGCTACTACCGTATGTGCGCGTATTTGTTCACTTACTGAATACGGCAGGTTTTTATGTGGGTATTTCTAAATGAAAGCTACTATACCGTATATATGTTCATCGGAACTTTAAACTTATCGCTAGTTTACACATAAACGAGAGCGAAGATGACGATGTTCATGATTAACTAACCGGATATGGATTTTCATACATATGGCAGGTAGCTTTCTACTTCGCCGCAAACCTCCATTTCGAGTATATAAGTCCGATCAAATCATCCACGGCATGAATACAATCATTTTGAAGACACCAGAATACGATCAATCCCGATGATTGGGTAAATTGGTATGGTCTCGGAGTCTGCCGTAAGGGGGCCCGGCCTTAGAGACACGACCCGTCAAAGGGCCGCCTGCCCCCGGATGGAATACGTAGTTCTCGTAGACAAGCGAAGCGTCAATCTGTATATCTATTCGTATCTAATATATCATTGCGGCTGATGGTCGGAGGTTTTTTCCGCTGTCAAAATTACTGTGGCCATATTCTCGGTAGCTTGAGCCCGGGGCACCTACAGTGAAGCACGCCCTCTGTCATGCACTTAAAACAGGGGTACATATAGCCAAGCCAAGCCATCCTAAGAAATTCCAACTTATGGCCAACTTTATCCCATTAGTTTCAAGAGGTAATTTAAAGCTAACACCTCGACTACACTATTCCATGGTAAATCTTTTATATATATAGGGATTCATGACGGCGGTTGGGGCCGGAAACTAGGGTCCACGATCCATGATGATGCACTCGGCCGGAAAATGTGAACATCAGTTTCAGAGAAAGAGGCGACGACTACTATGAGACAACAATAATAGAAACAGATATTGCCCCCTCTAGATGAGGAATATTCATCGTTTTTTTTCGGCAGTAGAGCAAGTGTCTGGGCCTCGTTGGCGCTTGTTGATTTTGTAGTTCTGGGCCTAGTATAATCTCTAGTGATTAGTGTGATAGTTTAGATAAGGACCATCAGCAGCCTTTCCAAGCTGCCTAGTAGCGAGCACGCCATGTACCGCGTGGGATGTATCAGCGAGATCAGCCATGCGCTAGCATCAGACAAGGAGATCGCTACTTCGTGACAGCATAACGGAGAGCCGAAGTACATGCATCCCCTGACATCGGACCGTCAAGAGGACATGACGACCCCACGTTTCCACTACTAGACCTTATCCGAGGTAAAAGAAAGAATAATTAATTGGGTCACCAAAGGATCTCTAATAGAGGTGACGTAGTAGGTAGACTAAAGGTAGTTGTCACGACGCAACGTAGGATGGGGGTATGAACAACATTGTTGCGCGAGGAACTACAAGCTATCTGGTCGGATGTCCTGGTATACATACAAGTAGGTTCTTTGTCCTCGACCTAAGACATACCAATTTCCTGACAGTAGTAGCCAGGAGGCCAGGAATAAGGATATTCCTTAGCACCGCACCGCTAATATAGTATACGTGCCACGCCTACTTTGATTCTAACAGCCAATGAAGCAAAAGGTACCATATAACTTCACTCATGAACATTGAATGAGCTTTTTATGCTAAGTATGTAAATGGATGCCCTTACAACGTATCTCATATGTAGCTACGTACTGGTCCCAATAGGTTAGCCCGCCGTTAAAATCAGGATAATTCCGTGCCAGCAACTGTGGGGGTCCTAGGATTGATATCGTGTACAGGGTGAACAACTAAGAGATACTACGCATGTAGCCCGCATTATGGTAGCTGGGGGTGGGATGGTGACTCTATTAACGCCTGTCTTTCTTCATGTAAATGGGAGAAAACCTGCCTACATGTGTGTGTATATCCCTGCTGGAGTTTCGTCACTGCTCTCCAGACCCATATTCCACTCTCTCCCTATTATCCCCTAACATATCACGAGAGAAAGGGGCTAGCACAGCATTACTCGATCTTTGAGCGCATGTGACGGCTCTTAAGTAAATCGAAGAAATATAGCGAAGAGATAGACGTGTGAACATCATTAAGTAAGGTCAAGCCTACTCAGTTATAGCTCCTATTTTCCTCGCAATTCGTGGACACCTAAAACGCATTCTGAGAATCGAGCTAATGTATATAGGTAGGGCCGGGATTCACAGAAGGAAAATAGTTCATTTACGTGCCTAATGTATAATTCCAAATATTTTATCTATATTTGACTCGGTTTACATCACTTGCGAAGATATATCATACATGTACACATATCATATTACGCACCCAAGACTGGCACGCAGGAGTACCTAATTTCGTGCATGACAACTTTTAGGATCAAAAAGGTGACGCATGAAAACTTCTTGTCAATTATGTAAGAGGTAGTGACCTTACTAATAACGGGAGTTCCGTACTACATCGTCGGGCTTAGGTGACAGATTTGAGCGGTGGTAATATGCTTTCATATGTATTTGTCTATACTGAAGAACATAATTTCTACCAGATATAGCATCATTATAATGCAAACTTTGTAAATTCGAGGGTTTTACATGAATATTTTCGAGCGAATGTGGTAGATGCTTCTTTAGAGTGTTACACATTCCACAGATTTGTCAGTTGCACCGCGAGTACTAGCCAATATGGCATTCGCACCCCGATGGATGGCCCTACCCAACTTGACTCGAGGAATAGAGGTCCGATACTCACGAGCACTTTCCACCAAACAGTAAGCGGTGGCAGTAACACCCCACGTACGTACCACATAGTGAATCATTGCATCCTTCTGTGCGAGAAGTCACCAGCTTAATCATGGTCTATGGAATACAAGTTGCCTCGCCCATAAAAACAAAATGAACTTGACGATCTTACAAACTCTCAATAGTAGAAAATAATGCAGAAATCTTTCAAAGTCCGCTCAAAGGTAGCCGGATATTGCTCAGCAATGAATAGCGTCGCCATAGCCTATTCTCACGACATCGTAACATTCCTACCCGCATATTTATAGCATTAATATTGCCTCATTGACGCCCCTTGGAGCCATGTGTTTATGGAGACGCGTATACTTCACCTGCAGGCACGAAGACATGGATGTCACGCCGCCGCGACCCATCAAGCCCTGCATCATTGCCATCTGGACAGGATCGGCGGGGCGACCAAATTACTGCAGCGAGGCAACGCGCGACCGAACGAAGCGCAACAACTGGGAAGACGCCGTATGGCACGACCGGCCATGCATCATGTGCGAAAAACGGCAACTGAAACAGCGCTTAGATGAGAATTGGCACTCTTTCATGCGTCGGAATTTCCGCAGGCTCACCGAGCCAGAGATGACGTGCTTCCAGGAACGGCGCGATGAGATCTTCCAAGAGAACTACTACTGGGACTGGAGTGAGTTACACGAAAACTTCATCGACGATATCAGGCAAGAAATACAGTTGAAGTACGGTCCTGGAAGATACGAAGAGAGCGAGTCTCAAGCATCACCATCAGAGCCTCAAAAAGGCCACAGATCTTCTCACTACCATCACCGGCGCCAGCGTTAAGAGAGAGAGTCAGGCTTTTGTTTGAAGCAAATACGCTTGGGGACATGTTGAACTTGAGACATCGTTTCGTGCATGGACTTTAAGGAAGCGTGATTAAAAGCTTAGATCAGGAATATGCGTAGGTACCTACTTAAACAGTTATAATTTACAGCGAAGCCTATCAAAATCCTCCTCCATCCTTCCCTTGGTTCGTTATGCAATGACGGTGCTCGGCTATCAATAGGCACTATTAGTCTTGCATATATCCAGCTAGGCGGCTCCTTTCATGAAGTAGAGGGAGTTTGTTCCGCTGTAGAGGACGACACGATGAATTCGATGGACTTATGAATCCTGATGAGACTGTTCTCTTGGTCGCAGTATACTTCGGCAAGTATATACATGGGATTATCCTTAATCTACACTGTGTCAGATCGCTTCTTCCCAGCAACCTAATCTCCAATATCCAGTCCTCTCTGGCTTGATGTGTCTCTGAGAGGGCTCTCTCCTGATACCAATGGTGGGAGTGACAGAGCTTGAAATGTGTTCGAATGAGAGTTGACTTTTCTTAATAATGGCCCCGAGGACCAGAACGGTGACAAAATGACAATTATTAAAAAAGTTCATTGGTAGGAAATAAATTCGCTAGCCTAGTTTGTGATCATTGAATGATGAGGTAAAGCAGGCTGACGGTCAATCGGACTCACATAGATTCAAGCTCGACGTCCGGAGTCCCAGTCAACGCATGTCAACGTCCATCGAGTCGCGGAGGTCTAAAAGAAATTTCATCAATTCAATCAACATAAACAGGTAGGTAGGACGTACGCGGGAAAATGTGGTCAAGCAAGTCTTGATTTTCCAAGTTATTTTAATTCCCGCATCCAAATTCACAGTTCAGAGTACATACCGTATTAAGTAATCAGGGGGCTGGTTAATTTGCCGCAGTCCCGAAGCCACGTCGCCGCCACTGAAGTTGTGCGACCTTATAGATGCTCTACGGCCCCCTATTTAGGTATCTTGAATTTGATGGTGTTCTAGGAAAGGACCTCAGGGGCACTGCAAAGTGCTGCGCCACAATGTCTTACCAGTTATCATTCATGAAGATGTACCACGAAGAATTCCAAAATCCACACTTTTCATCCATCCACAAGACTGTAGCGTCAGATGTCACAATATTGCAAAGATGCGTCTCCTCAATGCCCATACTATGATTTTAGAAGAGTCTTTCGACCTGGAAGCAGCCCCTAAGTACGCCATATTATCTCATACATGGGGTAAAGAGGAGGTGAGACTTCAGAGCTTGCAGGATGAAACTGTCAAGTCTAAATCTGGTTACATTAAGATTGAAAACTGTTGCCGCTAGGCTATCAAACGAGGTTTGAATTACGTCTGGGTCGACACCTGATGTATTGACAAAAAGGACCCAACGGAGCTTTCGGAGGCCATCAATTCAATGTTCCGGTGGTATCAGAGGTCCGCAGTTTGCTACGTGTACCTAGATGATCTGGAAGCTGATGAAGATGGAAATGTTCAGAGTTCCATCTTAGCGGCAAGCCGATGGTTTACACGGAGCTGGACACTCCAAGAATTGCTCGCCCCCGAACGTGTCGTTTTTTTCGACCGGTGCTGGCGAGAGTTCGGCAAATGCAGATGGCTAGAGCCCGAGGCTTTTCTGCGTCCGGGTTCCATCAGAGTGCTGTCCCGCATAACGGGCATACCCGAGTCCGTATTAACTCGGCATCGGCCTATGCAAACCGTCACCGCAGCAGAAAAGTTGTCCTGGGCAGCACAGCGTGAGACGACAAGAAAGGAGGATATGGCGTATTGCCTACTGGTATGCAATCCTCGGTGTCTTCATTGCGCCTTCACTTACTGATATCTGGCAAGGGCATTCTTGACGTCAATATGCCACTACTATATGGAGAGGGTAATAGGGCATTCATTCGGCTTCAAGAAGAATACATTCGACAGCACAATGATCCAAGCCTGATGGCATGGGGTCTTGATATCCCGTGCTCTGATTCTATCCGACTATATAGGTACGGGAGAGCGAAACCTAGCACAATCTCCCTCTGCCTTCGCCGGCTTCAGCCCTATTCACCCCAAGAATAATAACAAACCTTTAGTTCCCACTTTCGAGAAGAATTTTGTGCCTTTTACATTCTCGTGGACCAACAACGGCATTGAAACCGAACTTCTTCTCCTAGCTCATAACGTGAATATAAAATTTGCTTGCTTTGGGAGACATAGAAACTTCTACGCTTCTTATCGAAAAACCTACGGACTCTTTAACCGTCTCTCGCCAAGGTGGGTCCCAAGGCAGGCAAGCGACAGATCGACTAGAACTGTAGTAGCAGTACCGTTACTATATTGCGCTGCAAGTTCTGTGAATGGCTTCGAAGTATATGAGCGCGCCTTATTCTGGCCACCCTTCCTCATATCTGAAGATTGGTGCTGGGAAGCCTCGTGGAAGAAGGTATGCCTCAGAGCCGGAGGCACGCCGTCTACCTTGTTATCTACTGAGGGGAGTGTCCACAGATTTATTCTCGACATACGAGACTTGACGGAGAATGGCTTCAGCCTAGCCTCCGTTTATCCGCCACCACTGAACGATTACCAAAATGGCGAAATTAGTGTTGTGTGCAATAATATTTTCGACGCCGGCAGCCACGAACACTGGCATTTTTATTTTAATAGGCCTAACGGGCTTGCTTTTGAGCTTTTCATTGAGGCCCGGCTCCGATCTAAATCCAACAGAATTACGTTTCATCTAAATATATTTATCAAAATAAACCCCATACCAGAAGGGGACTATCATTTATTTCCTCGAGATAGCCCGTTGTTGAATCGTGTATTTAGACCGAAGAAACCGATTGGAACGGAAACACACGAACAAAACTATAAGTTTTGGAAAATTCCAGGCGGACGACTAGGGAGACCTGCATTCGGTGGCAGTTGGTAGCACTGCTGAACCGCGTGACAGCTGGTAGCACTGCTGAACCGCGTGACAGCTGCTGCCTACCGCGCGAAGTATGAAGGTTATATGGGAAAAAAGCCGCTGGGTCCAGTATCACGGGGACGCCCGTGGCTCAGTGGTTTACTGCTGGGCTTCCGACCCCCCTCCAGTGCACCAGGTCCGGACTGGTAGGTGCGCTCCCCCTTAAGGGCCCCCTCACGGGTAGTCTGGGAAGAGTTAGCAGCGAAGGCGTCCTGGGAGGGCGGTCTTCTTTTTGATAATTTTTTATAATTTATTATATGTTCTTTCTATTGTGCTTGGGATCTAGACCATGTGTGCCCGAGGACGAAATTATCGTTGCAGTTAGAAGTCTATTGCTCACACGAGAACTGAGCCGCATACCTGTAATTACAGTGCAATTCGAAGTACCTACGACCGGACGAACTACCGGTAATAGTGTCACATATCCTATGGTTAGGTACGAACGATGTAACAGCAAGAGATGATGGGAGAGATGAGGAGTCACATAGTTGCTCGATTAATCAAAAAGTATTATCTCTAAGACATACTGTAGCTTTAAAGACTTCGATATCCGAGTTTTACAAAGGAGGTATTATTGTATTAATCTATATATATTTTCCTATCGACTCATTAATGGGACTAATCCATCAACACGAAAATAGATTTCCTTCTAATGGGTAAGGGTTAGGGTGTGATTCGGCGCGTTTGGTTTTACATTAATGCTTGGCGTACGTAGGTAGATTACTGGCAGAGCCCGGCAGCCCGGGTAGCTGCCCGGGGTGGGGAGATTGCATTAATTATAGGGCACATGTATAGCGCTGAGGCCCACAATAGCTATAGGCGTTACAGGGCAGGGCATCACCCCTTTTACCCGTATCCATGGATGGACGTTGTATGGAACAACTTGATGGGCACGGTTCCACTTGGATGATCATGCAGTGTTCATTGCTGGGACATGTTTGCAGCAATGAATGACTATGTAGAAAACGTCAGGCAAAGTGTAGAAAACGATCTCTACCAGATTCTGTAGTTTTGTGGAAACTGGACCTGAAGAACGTCATCTGTCATGACGCGACGACAGCTACAGCGTATGTCCGAAGCCGCCACTATTGGACTCATCAAAAAGTTGGCGTCGGCGTATCCATGCCACCTCCTCGTCGATATCCTCCTTCATCGCAAAAGTATATCTTTCGGGTCTTGATGAGGGCGGAAATATTAAACCGCGTTCGATCTCGGCCGAATTGTTGCGCAAGGGTTCTTGCAATCCTGAGGCTTTCCATGTCTCTAATTTGCGGGCCTGCTTTGCCTCGTTGGCAGGATCCCAATTTTCTTCGTATTCAGGACCCCATTCATCGTCTTCGGTTGCTTCAGCTGCGACGGATCTGGCTCTGAGCGAGGCTAGATAGACCCAAATGTTAGCGGTCAAATGAAACAAGACAGAGACGAAGGACGAGGGAATATGCAACAGCATGGAAAAGTAAGCGAACCTAGTAATTTTTGATAGTTTTGGTCATTCTCCCGCGCCTCGGCCTTTCCCAGCCTCTTCAATAGCTTGTCCCATAATCCACACGTCTTGTGGATTAAAAGACTGTATATCGTGATGATGTAGTCCATTTTAGGCGGTTGATATAATAATCGTTTTTTCTTTCCGGCGAGGAGCGAATACGTGGTGGGCTTTCTGGGTGGTCAATACAATGGATGATATCCCAACTTCTGCAAACTGCCAACCTTAATCATTAGGTGCCCACTTTTTGACCAAACTGCACTATAAATACGGGACATACAGCGCTAAAGACCACTGTAGTTGTAGGCACAACAGCACGCAATACCCTGTAATTTATAGCGATTTGACCAGGTAACCAATCGTGCGTATCATAAAAAAACCAACCGGGCCATAAACCCATTGGACAGAAGGCAGTAATTTTTCAAAGAAGTTTCACCAAGGTTCTGCCTAGGAGCTACACAGTCCTAGGCAGACGGCATACATGATGTGGGCATCAAGCTCAATACTGGATGATGAGATGACTCAGTGCTTCCGGAAGCTAGACCCTATTCACTATTCACATTCGAATGAGTTCCAGTCATTCGAGCTACCGCCGCGGAACTTAGCTACTTGAGGCCAGGGGCAAAGTTTGCTCGTCTTCCCTTTTAAGTTTACGTCCAACGGATCAGTCCCCAGCATCTGAATTGGCGGCTGTCCTGTCTCAACCCACTGCACTAGAGCGTCCAGTGCGTGCCAAACACCTGGGACTTGGGGATAGTTCGTGGCCGAGCCACAATGCCCTCCACCGGGTATCATAAACAGTCGGAACCAATCGCTCACATCACCGCCGAAAAGGTCCTCAATCTGGTGAAGGTGTTGGATCGGCCAGGTCGCGGCATTGAATGGATCGGACCAGCCTTGAAAGACGATCATCTTGGTGCCGGCAGCATTCAGCGAGGAGAGATCCGGGCTTATCTCGTCGATGAGCGTCCCCACCCGGTCGTTCATCGCGTCTATATCGCTCCCCCAGTTAAACGCCGAAGGGTCGTACGACAGGTTGTTGAAGACCATATTCTGAAGTATCGGGATTGAAAATGCTTCCGCAAGATATCCTTCCTGCATCATCCACTCCGTTTCACTTCCTACCGAGAACCCTGGATACAAAGAGATGTTTGATCGAATGTCAATGGGACCCGTGTAAATCTTCTGCGCTGACGACACCTGCGCTGGCGTGAGACACGCAGATAAGTTTGTCCCCAAAGGTTTGCATTCTAACGTAGAAACATCGAAGTCACACAATAGGGGATTTTCTAGAACCCCATCTGTGACTCCGTCAATAGCATCGCATTTTTCCAAAGCTGCCTGAGTTATGAGATCAAGAGTACTTTGGGGTAAGAAGTTCGAGCCCTGTGGCGATTAGCCAAAAAAAAAAAAAAAAAAAAAAAAAAAAAGACCCCAATTGCACGCGAGGTTCCTTAGACTTGCCTAAGTTTGCGGTGGACGAAATCCCAACAAACCCCCA